>JAOQMS010000005.1:7495741-7517895 GCA_027563885.1 Erythroxylum longipes
AAATAATTTTTGCGCCAATTTGTTGTCCTTCAGTGACGAAATATTTCGTAGCCAAAACCCTTCTTTGTTGTATAGTACACTTCAAATATTTAATTTCAACTACATATGACATTAAAGTTGTGCGACACAACCTATGTCCTAAACATGTGGTTAAACTTAAAGCCTTCTTATGAATAAGAAAACAAAAAACGCTAATCACATTTGGAGTTTTCTTTAGTTGTTATCTTAGAACATTACAAAACTTTGTTAGAAGTTGCAATTAATTGACTATGCAATAAAATATAAAGTGAAGTCAAATTCTGCCAACTAATTTTATAAAAGAGTCGTACAAAATCATGTTGCAATGCATTAAATTCTCCTTTCTTTCGTCCTCCTCCCAAATCTTAAATAATCATTTTGGTTTACATTAGCTAAAATGAAAATCAATCAGACAAAGTAACTCATTCTTAGAACCAAAGGGTAGTTGATAAAATTGTATATTCGTTAGACATGAGGATGTTTATGAACTCGAGAAACAAGAAGTTGGTCTAATCTTGAATGATTAAGCGACAAAATGATCAATAAATTGCTAATAGGGACAAATTTCAGGACAACACGTCTCGTGTTGTTGGAACTGATTAACGTGTTTGTTGATTGTAATGTTGCTTGAACCTCAACTAAATCTGTTGGGATTACTTGCTAACAAAGTTGGTTAGTGCCCAAATCTTCTCGCTTTACTAGTTTGGCACCCACTTTAGCATAATCTTACATCTAATTATGCTGCTTTACTCCTCCATTCATTTTGCCGACATTTTGGCATGCTTCTCCTTACTAATCATTGATTGATTTAAGTAGTGCTGAAACTTCAGTTTTACACTTTCTTTTAGGCAACAATATAAAATTTTACTTTCCAAAAAAAACAATATCAAATTTTCTTTTCAATGTTATTGTAAAAAATAACAAAAATATTGAAACAAATAAGTTAACTAGTCAAGTTAATTTTGAGTGATATGTTTAAATAACTTTTATAAATAATTTATTTTTTAATTAAAATTACGCTAATTACGTATTAATTGACATTTAATTAATCATTTCGATGTAATTAAGTATTAATACTTGCAAAATTAAAAAAATCAAACAAACTATTTCTTAAACATCCCCGATTTTAGTATATCTTTTTACCAAGTGAGTTAAATAGATTTTTTATGTTTGCTATAATTTCTTCCAAAGTTACATGCTTTTTGATTAGGTAAAAGAAAGTATAACACTGAAGAGACGCCAGCTCATTTTCCTTTTGCTTTGAGCAAGGATTAACCTTTGTTTAAGTTCATAATGGAATAGAAGCAGCTTTCTTTGAATGATTTGCTCCAGATTTGAGAAAATCGTCGGCACCTAAATAGTAACAATGCTCATGCTCATGCCCAACAAAGATCAATCCAAAGGATAATATCATGTAATAATTCTACTTTCTTCCATTTTCTATTTCTTTTCGTTCTTTTTGTGCCAATCAATATAATTTTTTGTAATGTTTAGAAAGAAAGCCAAAGCTTTTATGAGAAGTAGCACTAATTCATAATTCCACATTAATAACTTAGCTTCTTCTTTTTTTTTGCTCCGTCAATCCAAAATCACTATATGCACAAAAGTCATTTTGAGTAACATACACAAGGACAACTCTAAGGTACAAAGCTCCCTATTTTGCAATAATCGAGAGAGGGACATCAATTATACGTAACCTTTCTTTTGTATTATATAAAGAGGTTGTTTCTGTAATTCGAATTTGTAACTTTTTTTGACGCAAATGAATAACTTTACCGGTTACTCCAAAACTTGCCCTCAATTTGTGTAATATATAAGGGTAGAAATTAATTTTTAGTTGAGAAATCATGTATTAAGGCACAGTCTCGGGGTGAAATTCTTGACAAATGATTTAAGGCATGCCCATTACCCACTGTGGAAAATAGCGATGGCAAGAATTAGGTTCATTTGGTAAAGGGCGATAGTGATACTTCTTTTTCTTTAAGCACCAAAGAAAGCAAGTTGTCAAACATCCACCGTCACTAAAGTCCAAGATGCTCCTAAACTAAGCAACCTGGCAGTGATATAATATCTTTAGGAATCTTAACAATGAAAGACCATCTAACTATCGACCTTATTGGCTCATTCTCAAGTTTCTAACTTAATATTTAACATTAATTTCATCCATAACTTAAATCTTAAAAAACAGCATTCAAAGAATAGATTCTCAACATCAAAGAAGAGATTCTCAACATTGGACAAAAACTCTTTAGTGATTGATACGCGTGGACTAGGTGTAGATTCAAGGGTTAGTGGTTGGCAGTGTACCTTCTTTGAAAGAGGAGGCTGGGCTAGGAGGACGACGTTCACTGACAGGAATAAATACAACACAGACCATAGCATATACGTACAACTTCACCGGTTGATTTTTGCCTCACTTAACTAATATGCTTCGAGTAGCATACACTAATTACTTTTGAAAGTCTTTAGGTATCGTCTTCTTTAGGATACTAATTAGCTGTGGAACGTTTGAAACAATATCTCAGTTCATGTTTGTTCTAGAAAAGGTTCATATAAGTTGAAAGTTGATCTAAATAGGGTAATAATAATTATAATAATAAGTAATACAACAAATGGAGTTACTATTGTTTCAGAGTTCAGACTGTTCTGAAGCATTGTGACCCCACAGCCGTTCTTCTGAAATCTTCTTCTTTATTTGTCAATTCAACGGGCCATCCCAAAGTGGTTAAATAATTTAGCATTATGGGTTCCAATGACTTAGATCTTGCTGTATGTGGTAAAGAAAGAAAGTACTACACAAGTTTCTGGTACAAGGACCTATTGATTGAAGTTTCTCCTACCAAAATCAGTAGAACAAAGACATGGGTGGATGAACAACCTCACTGTTTAATTATAGATATCAGTGGAGTAAATAAAGCTTTGAGTAATGACAGGATGGATTTGGCTCATATATGATTGGAATTTGGGTTATTCCTTTGGACGGTGCCTTTCAGCCGACCACCAAGTTATGTCCCCACCATTACCATATCAAGCAGGCTGTAAAGCTAACAAAATGAGTGATGAATGCCACTATATTTGCTCTCTGGCGCACCAAATTCATGATAAGGAAATGTAATGTTGCTTGAATGAAAAGATCAACACCAAGTCAAAATGCATAATGTGATCTTTTAATCTATTTATGTTGGACCTGCAAGAGACTACAGATCTCACAAATTAAATGAATAAAAGGCTGCGATGAAACTTGATATTTCTTATCCTATTTGGTTTCTCATATAAAACACTCACACCCCAAACCTTCTCCTGTAAACATTTTGCAAGATACAACCACTTATCAGTTTGACTCGAGTGCATTTTTATGAAGAATTCATCAATAAAACAAGTACTGAAAACCCATACTTGAAATTTGCATCTGTAAGTGATTACCATACAGGCAACAGAACTTCCAATGTTACATAAATGAGATGATACCAATGGTACTTGAAATACTGTATTCGATTTTTCCTCAATGTTAGAAGGGAGATGGTATCCCGTTCAAAACTTCTTAGAGGCTCTTTGCAGCAAAGGAGATACCACCAGAAACCATTCATTTGATCTTTTACTATTTTAACAAAAAAACACCCGAAAGAACTCAGTACTACCTTAGCACCAATGAAAATAATGCAAGAAGCGTGCAACTGAAACCAAAACAATGAGCCTAGGTGCTAGAATTGGCTAGCTCCTCTCCAAGATAAAGGAGGAAGAAATCATTTTTGCTACTTGAACAACCACTGAAAGCAGAATTGACCTTCAGTTTATCTTCACAATAACCTGCTGAGAGATTTGATAAGTGCTTTTAAGTTACGTCTTGTGGCCTCGTCACCAGTGAATCCCAGGACATCAGAGCTTATATTCTGACGTTAATCCAAAAGAAAAATAGAACAGGTTAATTGAACATGATCAACCATGATTATGCAATAATGCAAGGTGTATAAAGCTGATGATTAAGATCTCACCTCAATGTTTTTCAGAGTGAAAATCAAACTATATATGGATTTTTGAATCAACTCTGTGTTCTCTGGAGTCATAATGGATGTATGCGCCTTTCTGCATTAGAAGAAAATATAAACACTCTCAGATTGTAAAAAATATCAAGCACCTTGGGCATTAAGGATTTAAATGTTTCTTCTTTTTCCGCTAGGAATAATTGGATTTTTCTTGCTTCAGGCTGCTAATACCAGCAACTATCATCAAGTAAATTCAAATTCCTCAACACCCCAAGTCATTGCTCAACTTTGAGATCTCAATGTAAATGGATAACTGGCTTCAAAAATATGTTTAACAGGCAAAAAGTTAAGAGAAAGGAAAGGAAGATGCATCAAGAAGGCAGGAAAAGGATCCCATCAATCATCTTGGACATATCCGTCCCTCAAGCCTAACACAGAAGGAAATTGATTGAAAAAGGGGAAGTAGCCAGAATGATCAGGAAGCTTAATTCAACACGCTACAGGGTCTTATAAATGAATCTAGCAGGGAAAGTTGACTTTATATCAGTTAGCCACAGCCCCAATTGTTTTGCATTCACCAGTCAAGCAGAAAATATCAAGCCAAATCTTTCAGGTACTTCACCTTAAATCTTCAGAGGCTTGGGTTAGGCTTCTGGTCAAACTCTCAACTTCCTTTAGCAGACCACTATCACGAACATCAGTAAGCAAAGGTTGAATATCTTCAGTCATGGCTTGGATCTGAGGGATCACTACATCAAATGCAAAGTGTGCATGAGTACATGTAAATGTTCAGAGTTAGCGAAGCAAGATTGTCCACGTGGCACCCAGACACGCAAGTAGAGCACATACAGCCATTTCGAAATTAAACGACCACCTTTCAGAACTTACTACAGTTTAAAGAATATGTTTCATAGGTATGCTTTCCAATTTTATGGTAAAATGAAGGGCAGTCCAACCACCTGCAGCACAGGCCTCCACCAAGAATGGTTATTATGAAAAATTGCACAAGAAAATATGTTAGTAGAAAGACTGGAGGATTGGAATATTAAGTTGAAAAAAGTGATGCCACCTAGTCTTATTCAGTAATTAAATTAATTAGCAGGCAATTCAACCTAGTTTCTTCTTACTTTAAGTTACATCACCATGCTAGCAATAAAATGCCTCCTTCAATTAAGAAGAATCAATCAGGGTTGAATTTTTCAACCTTTCCACACAAGGGGATTTTGATAACAATTTGCATATCATGCTCAACTAAATGGCATCCACAAAATTTATCACAAAGTTTCTAGATGAGTTTTTATCAGCTTCTATGTTCATCAGTTAACATCTCGCTTGCAGAATTAATAGTCCTGCACAGTCCACAAGTCAGAGAAGAGTGGGAAAACAATAGAAGAAGGTATTAGAAGGGCATATCACACCTTTGTCAGGAGAGGTTTTGCATCCTCAATCACAGCAGCAACACGCTCAGCCAGTGAATAGCTCTTGGCAATGCCAATTTCCTCCATTTCACGTCCAAGGCGAGTTACAATCCCAACCAATTCATCTAAACTTACCCCTTGATATCCCTTTATCTTTTGCCTATCGCATATAATCAGACCTTCTTTAATGCAATCAGCATCAAGAGGTCCCACAGAAGGTGTAGGAATTGGATCTCTAGGGGTAATGTCTATCAATGTTTCCATAAGAAGACCTGACTGGTTCACCTCAACGAGAGAATTTCTAGGAATAATAATTTTGTCATCTTCAACCTACAAAACATAAACACATTGTGTTACTAAAAGATCATAAAGATTGTTTTAAGTTCAACTACATGACCAGCAACGCATATACCTCGACAGTTGCTTCTATATTTCTCAATGAAGGATTGACACGAATGACATTGCCAACGGTTACTCCTCTAATTCGAACTGGTGTTCCAGTGCAAATACCACTTGCCTTATCAAACTCAAATACAGCCAAGTATTTCCTGAACTTAGACCTCAGATGAAATCCTCTAACCCAAGCCAAGCTGAGTGCAAGAAGTACCGCACCAGATGTAAGAAACAGCCCCACTCCACCTTCCCATACGCTCCTCCGACCAAACCCAAAATCACTTAATGGCTTCAGTGTCTGCCTCCATAGTTTTTGAGGAACTTCCACAGCAACTGCAAGAGGATTTTTTGTCTCTGATGAAGAGGGTGGCTGGCTGGGCTCAACATCAGCAGACATAGCTCTTACCCTGAAAAACTTCGTTGCTCGCCTGGCTGGAAAATGCGGCAACAAGTTTGAAGAACCGGGAGAGACTGTAATCAATGAAGAAGATAGCACACTGGGACATGACGGCACTTGGACTATTAAATTCCCAACCATCTCCCTAACCAACTGATATATATATACACTGATGGGCCGCCGCCCGAATGCCTCTAAGGATTTAGAAGGCAAGAATTCCTTAGCTACGACCTATTCTTTCGCCAAATCAAAATGAACTACAATTGGGTTTGATGAAGCGAATTCTTCATCAGTCAATCCATCCAACTGCAAAATAACAACTTGGGAAGTCAAGAATCAGAAACAAATCAACAAACAGAGACAGAGAGATGTCGATATCGTTTACTTAAACAGGACAAATGCAAGACTGAAAATTGAACCGTGAATCATGCTTGTCCGTCGGTAGATTTCCTCAACAAGCAAACAGAAGAACAAAATTGAACAAATTCTCATAACATTGATCGAAATAAATAGTAAGAAACTAAGAATTAGAAAGCAAAAATGAAAAACTTATGAACTTTCAGTGAACGAAAAGTTGAAATTCAACTCTGACTTCACATCAAAACCCATGTGAGAAAAGACATACAGAACATCAGAAGATACTTTCTCAGTCACCAAACGGGTAAAACGGACAAAAACAAGGCAAATACAACCGAGAAGAACACCATTAACTTCGATTTCTAGCGTAATAACATACCTAGAAGCTTGGGCGACCAATGGGTCTTATGGCTTGCTCTTCTCTACTTAACTATAGTTCGGCGAATCCGAGGAAAATGTGGGAGATGAAAGCGTGAAAGAGATGGCTAAATTGCTGCTCGGTCATACTTTAATATATCTTGGGAGAAATGAAAAAAAAGAGTGAGGGCTTCTTTGGCTTTTCACAATCTTTTAGGAGGTAATTATTAAAAGACCGAATTTAATTGAGTTCGTAATTTTACACCATTTTCACTTTAGTCCTTAATTTTTTAAAATTATGAAATACTCCATAAAATTTTGATACTATTTCACCTATGATCCCACGTAACGCATGACCTTCGTTCTTATTGTCTGCCAAAATCAAGAAATCGTTTATATACAGAACAAATTTAATTGAGTGTTATGTCTCCCAAATGTTAGAATGTTACGTAACACAAACATAACATGTGTTATGTCAAGTAACATGTTAGAAATCTAATAGAGAATGACATTAACAATAAAGTGAAACAAAAATCATAATTTAAGAAGGCATATGATAGTTTTAAAAAATTAGAGAATGAAATGTAAAAAGTTGAAACTATAAGGGGTGATGCAATTACTTCTTTATTGATAAATATGTTCTAAATTTTGTTATTATTTATAATTAAATTTTTTTTAAAATAATTATTTTTGAAAAATTTCGAACTTATGTACTTTATAGATATTTTATATTTATAAAATTATTAAATTCATAAAATTTTATTTTAAAATTATTCTTAGAATTTTTAAAAATTGTCATAATTATGACTAATAAACAATATCAAATAATTAAATAATATTTATTAAGTTAATAATAAAATCACATTATAATAAAAAATTGAAAACTAAAAACAATTTTTATAATTCAAGAGAAGAAACAAACCATGAAAAAAAAAAAAAAAACACAAGATAGAAATAGAAATAGATAGACTTGCAACGTTTCGTTTGAAACTAAACTCATTCGAAGTTGTCTGAAGAACAGAATTCCTTTCCACTTTCGAAGCCTGGCCTGGATCTTTATCCGTAGCTAAGATGACCCCATAGTCTACATTCAAGCGTTTAGAATAAACCATCTCATAAACCGAGCCTTAAACACGCCTGAGCCTAATCAACCCAAGTTCACATTCAGACTCAATTAAAAAAATATATATTTTACACTTTTAATTTTAAGAAAATTATTTTAAAATTTTGGCTTTTGTAGGGATATATTAGAACCCTCCCGTCTGAAATCACTTGGATTCTCATTTAAAGCCATTCTAACTACAACCGAAAGCTTCCGTCTCCAAAATCTCCACAACCGTAAATCAGAAACAAACAAAAATTTCACTGAATTCGATGTTTCCTTACTGGACTTCGACCATATAAGCCATCCATCCAAAATCATTGAAAATCAAATACCATACTCATATATGATCCAGAGAGTCCACCTACCAGTAAAGCACCGTAACATGATGTAAATGTTAAAGCATCATAAAAAAGGTTCAAACGTTTCTAAGTTCAGAATACGATCAATAAACTACTCGTTATCTCTGAAACAATAACAAGTTTCAAGCAAAATACATTATAATGCATTTCAACCACAAAAACAAGCAGCAAAATTCTTGTTGAAAATATAAACCCAGGTCGCCCACATTCACAGGTCTTGTACACTCAAACCTGCAACAATTGGACAAATAGATTAGCGGTAGCTAGACTAGTCAGATTAATTAGTGTCAACAAGAATTCTTGTCTTACAACCTGACAGGGAAAAGTTAACTAGACAAAGACCAAAAAGGAGCTGTGTGAAATAGTTTAAAACAGCCATTTCAATTATTTGAGACATCTCAGGAAACCAAGTCCCAAGATAGCATAAAACTTCGATGTTCTTAAAACCCAGAAAACAACACCGCATGGTTAAACGCCAAACAAAATGGGGTTCAAGAATTAACCTGGTGGAAGAGACTGCTTCAACTTGTCAGCTTTCTCAGAGTCGAAGACACAAAGGGTATACAGGTACTTGGAGCAGCGAACCTTGAACTTGACGACATCCCTGCTTCTCTTGATCTTCACAGAGCGAGCATCTTTCCTTCTAGCAGTGAGAAGGAAATCCTTGATCTCATGGATTTGCTTGGGCTATGCATCAAAACAGAGAACAGACAGATAAGGCATCGAAACACAGAAAACATAAACTTTGAATTAAAACTCAGACAACAAACACCCATCAAATCATTACTAAGAAGAGCAGACTATCCAGAAGACCAAAAAGCAAGGAAACAAGAATAATATCTAATCAATTGCTTGCATTACAACTTCCCGCAATTTCCCCATATTTTTATATATTTATGATGAATGTACTTCGAATTTATCTTTCATATTTGCTGAAATACCACTTCTCCTACATGGTCAAAACATCCAGAGGTACGATTTCGCTTATATTACAAAAAAGCTCACAGCCATACCCATAAACTCAAATAATGAGATCCAAAAAAATCTAGCCAATGCCTTTCCTCTCTTCTCAATGAGCTAATATTGTATACACTTGAATGGTCTGTGCTCTAAACAACACAACACAATTGTGGTCTCACTTGAAAACAAATCATCTACATGCAATGCCATAAATATCAATCCATTACAAACCACAACTGAATTCTAACACTAACACGCCCCGTTTTGAACTCTTTGTTATTCCTTCTTATATGTTTGATCCTAAAAAAAGGTATATAACCTACTGACAAAATACCAATCAGCCGTAATACGAAAACTCCAACTGAATCATTCCCCAAAATCGGCAAAAGAACTAATAATTTGAAGAAAAAAAACCAATTGAGAAGGAAAATAAAACATCCCAAATCAAATCAAATCAAACACAGAGATAGCCCAGATCAAAACTAACACAATAAGTCAGTAACATCCGTGTAAACAAGAAATTAAAGAAAATAAACGGAGCAAGAGATATTACCATTTTGAGTGGCGTTTGTCGGAGCTCAAGTTAAAAATATGCACACCCCAACCGTAGCCACTCACTGCTTTTTCGTAAGAACATATATAGGACAGCTAGCAAAAGGTTTATTTTCAAAACCCTAATTCTCTAACGGGTTTCCTGTTTTGCCCCTTAACTTACTAAGAAAATGGGCCTCAACTATTTTACAAAATGGGCTAATGTTATTAATCATAGTCTATATAGGCTTTGGACAAATGGAAATCCAAGGTTGTTGGGTTTCATTGGACCAGACCAGCTTCTTCAAAATCGTTCTAATTTATTTTTAGGGGAGGATTTGAATAACACTTCCTTTTTTTTGGACCATTGTGTTTTTGGTTAGATTCGTACAGGTCGGGTGGATCAAATCTAACTAATATTTTAAAAATTAGACAAGAAGTTAAACTAGTAAGATAAGAAATTTAAAGGTTTAAAAAATTTAACCAATATTAAACCGTCTTAAGACTGACTAAAGATTGAATAAAGTTAAAGAATTTAAAATATGTTTGAAAGAGATTGCTCTTACCTATCGAAAAATTTGAAGTATAATTGAAAAAAGAGATTGTTAAATGAAAATTAATTGATTTATTTTGGTCTATAAAAACTTATCAATTAATAAAAATTAACTGATTAATTAATAAATTGATCATTTTTTTATAATAACAATAGTTATAATGATAAATCAAACCAAAACTTTAAAAACTGAACTAAAAAGTTAAACTGTTCAAGACTTTTATGGTTGAACCGACCGAATCAGTTGAGTTTTTTAATTATTTGTATCTAATAAAGTCTTAAGTTATTAAAAATCTAGCTCATATATTCTATTAAATTCAAATTTGATTAGTTATAAAAAAAATTAACTTTAAACTCAATCTTATAAGTTCATAGGATTTCTAATTAAAGAAATAAATATAAATTTTTATAACTTTGATAAGTTGTAAATATTTCATTTTAATTAGATCATCTAGCTATCAATTGCAAGTGTTGGACTTGTTAATGCTTTTGGGCCTTGCTTTTTTTGTTCTTCTGATATTAATATCTGTCTTTCTTTTACTCATCTCATCGTTAAGAGAAAGAAGAAAGATGGGACTCTCCCATATACAAAACAAAAAAGGAAAAAAAAGGCCATACATGCTTTGTTGATAGAAGGAATATTGTACTTCTTAAAAAAGATGATCCATCATATCAAACACTACAAAGATGAAAGAATCTAACTAAGATCTTTCCTACAAAACCAGCAATGATTTTACTGGAAGTTGGCCGAACTTAAAAAAAGAACAAAATAGAGTTCAAGCGGCCTCTCCCAACATTTTCGTAGAAAACATCAGCAATCCCCATTGCAAAAGGCATCAAAATTATCATATCTCGTGATCCGGAGGACATACTTCTATGAGTAACTTCATTTGCTTAGACCACAAAGGAAGTCTATGTAACTTCATGTATTGTGATAAAGTCTTAAGGATATATTAGTTTCACAAACTCTTCAAGTTACTACAGTTGTTTCTAGCATAATCAAAAATTAAAAAAATTAAATGCATCAAAATAAATCAAGACCGATATTTGTTAAAGCAGTTTGGCATATTTTGCTTACATCTACGGAGCTCTCACCTAGCTTAATTCTTTCACTAACGACAATAGTTTTATACAAGATTTTACTGAGCTGACACTACTCAACCCTTAACACTATCCCTCGTCTTCACTATCTGTGGAAGAATTTCACAACCAATAATACGATCGTCTCGTATTAACCTCAACAGAGAATTTTCTCAACAATCTTTTAACAAAAGAACAATAAACAAATAACCTAAGTAATTAAACAAAATTCAATATAAGCAAAAACACTTGAGAAAGAAAAAAAGAACTTCCCGATAGGTTCAGCTCCACTGAAATAAATCTGAAATTTATCTGCGAAAACGTTTTAAACATCAAACCTGCAAAATTCATAACGATTGCTGGAATTTTTCGCATACAAACACTATTATTGACAACCACAAAATTACCAAGACTGTTATAATTTTTCCACACAAAAATCACTATCGATGACAGTGAGCAGCCCAACAAAATCACACAAACACCGTAGAAAGCCTACTTTCAAAACTGCGCACACTTCACAACAAAACAACCCGATGATAGTTGTTCAAAGCTAGAAAAATACAGCTCTAAAAATCACACAAACGCAACAACTTTTTAGCGCACTTAGATGTCATTGTTAGACCCCATTTTCGAAGTCTAACTCTTATTCGGAATACAGATATCCTAATCCAACATTTAATCGAAAATCTCATAATACATTAATTCATACTCTTTAGTACATTAAAGACACTAACTTTCATCAATCACAACAACCTTATCTTTCCTTTTTGTAGTACATCTAATTTCAACTCTCATCATCTATACATAATCCATATTGCATTAACATTATAAATTCAAGGTTTTACAACTTCAGTGGGCATTCCAAGCCATAATACCAAATTTCACAAGGCCATAAAGGCATTTCAAACCACAATACATCCATATCTCATAATCCCAAAATACATAACATACTGAAACTAACAATACTTAAAATGTAACTAAAATCATCATATTTACAAAAAAATACAAAAATACAACTTGAATCGATGCTTTGACCCTCTTTTACTTCATCTCTTAATCATTACCTATAGGTGGGGACAGGAAGGGGTGAGCTTGACAGCTCGTGGGTAACAGTTTATAATAAAAGATAAGCAGAACTTTTGGGGTCACACACGCATGGTTACAGCCAACATAAAATCAAGCAATGACTAAATCACTCACGTAAGGAGTCCAGACGCAAGCCAGAAATCTTAAATTGGAGTTACACACGCAAAGTGATCTTTAGCAATCTCGCTATATCCTCCAAATGCACAACGAGGTCATCCACACATTTCCTTTTTAAAATAGACTTCTTTCACACTTAAACAATTATCCAAAAATTCAATTCAAATAATAAATATCACTTTATTACATCTCATTTTAATTTGGATTTTAAGACTTGCATTATTTTGAAGATCTGATAATAAAAAATGCTAAAATTAAATAACAAGATATATGATAAATATCTTGACATATTGTATAGGAAAGAATATTACAATTTACCCTCATTTATATGAATTATTTTTTATCATTTTGTACTCATTGATGTTATGAAAAAAACTTTATTTATAAAATTATATTTAGACATTCATTATTCTAGATATTAAATTGAGGGCATCCAAATTTAGTTGAACATGGGATAGAGAGATCCTAGTAATTGTGGAGTTTTGAATGATTTAAACGAGTACAGCAACCAGTTATTGAAAGCTGGCTAAGTACAAAAGGGTTGGTGGTTTTAAATGACGAAATCATATGTATGTATGCGCGCATGTGATGATGCAAAATGAAAACTTTGATGTGTATGTTATAGGCTTCAGAAGATAGATTCATGACACTGAACTATATGTGAAGAAAGCAGCACAAGTCTTATCCAATTCTAGAAAGTTGTTTTCCACTATATCATGTTGGCCAAAAGTCGGTACACTAATGCGTACTGTTGTAACTAAAAGCAAATTTGCCATTCAAATCACTAGACATAAAGGCAAACATGGGATCTAGTTGGTATTCCCATATGTTTGCCACCAATGTCTCTTCTCGGTCCCTCCCTAGCTAATTCCTATTCCTCTCCTCTTTGTGTCGATTTTAGTTGTATGTTTCTTCGCCATCTTGTCCTCTTCTTATGCACGAGCTACTCCTGTCCTAAGTTTATATAATAATTTGATACATCATCAGTTAATAAGATCGAATTATACTAAAAATACAGCACTTGTGTATCCAAATTGATTTTAGGAGGTGGTCTAAGAAGCATGCAATTGTACTTTAGCATATAATTAATCTTGTGCCTTGGAAAGACAAAAGGATAATGTCAAGCATGTAATTTGATACGAACATGTCCTTGGGAGTTTGATAAGCCTGAAACCTGAACCACAGGTATTTTCTGGATTGGTTTCTAATGGCTGAAAAAATCACTAACGAGTACAAAAAAGAACTATAGGGTTCTCTTATTTGTTGATTTTATTATATACCCAAAAATAGTGTGAAAGCTAATAAAAATTATAAATTATATGGTTGAAATTAAATTATTTGAAAGCTGAGGATAAAATTATATGGTTGAAAGACTACTTAAAAGCATCTTTTAATAAGAGAACCATACATTCTATTTGGCATTAGATGATATGTTAAATTTGGTAATATCGATCCTTAAATGATTAAACCATAGATGGGTATAACTAGTATTGTAGGGTAAGGCTATTGGACCTCCCTAGATCCCATATATTAGTAGAATTCATATTAGATATTGTTATTGTTGTATTGATTTTCAAATTGGTTGAAATCTTATGTAACCTTACAACATGTAATTACTTGAACAAATAAACTGATGGTTCTGCAGGCCACCCACTAAACAATCTTAAATTATAAAATTCATTAATTAAACTAAATGAGTTGTTTATTTATTTTTCTCTCTTTGTTTTATCTATTTATTTTCTTGTTCCTCTGTGCAGTTATGCCGTCAATAGCCAGGTTGGTGGATAGTACTTTTCCAAAGCTGAGGGATATGACTTGTTTCTATTCCATTGCACCAGAAATCAATTAGAAGATCTAAAGGCAAAAGAGGAAGGAAAAGAGTGGGTATGGTTAACTTTCCCTGTTAATTAATCTTTTCCCACAAATTACCAACTTTGCATTAGGGATTGAAGAAATTAAATTAAGAGATCTATGCTTGGATGGCATCTTTCTAGGTATTTATATCTTAGTATAAAAATGCATGGAAAGTACAAGTAAGTGGCATAGAAAAGTTCAGGTTTTTAGGTCATTCATCTATGACTCTAATTCTTCTTATTACAGAATGCCCACGATTCCACTAGGGGTTGAGGGGAAAGATACTAAAGAAGCAAAACCAAAAAGGAAATGGGATGGAGAGGTACTGAAAAAGAGGCACAAGTGCAAACACCTTCAAACAAATACAATTATCTAAAAGCAAGCAAAACAGGAACACAAACTCCCAAGCATAAAGCATAAAGAAAAGTTGGAGATGAGATAAGCTCCATATTTGCATGAATCATGAGATAAGATTTTGAAGTATACTCCACAAGCTTGTGAATAAATTTGTAAATGCTAAGCCTTCACCTCGATTTGTAGATTAATCCACAGATGCTGTGTGTTTAGGGTTTCCATGCTGATGCCCATACCACAGGTTCCTCCTTCCATGTTAAGTAAACTCCTGATTCATCTCCTTGAGGGAGCACAAGTGACCATCCGGCCTTGTACCTTTTAAGCAATGCCTTGACATCATCAACAACATCGTCGCTAAATCCAACAGGATAAAAGGCCGTCCGGAGTCTCTCCAACCATTGGCTTCCCCTCTCCCTTCTCTCACACTCTCCACCTCCATTTTCCTCATCACAAGCCAAAACCCTAACCATGCTTCTTGAGCACTCCCTCTCCAACATCAACCTTTCATTACTTGTTGGCACAAAGCATTCCTCTAGCATCTCAAAATACAGTGTGTAGTATCGAAGACACTCTTCAAAGCACTGGACAAAGTCGTACCTAGAGCTGGTGAAATCAGCTTCTTCCTCAACAACTGTCACAACCCGAGGATTGAGTGATTGAAACATTCGGATCGCTTGACTTCTTTCATCTACTTCAACTCTTCTCAACGCCCCTATACAATTAATTGCAATAGCTTCATCTTCTTGAACACCTAGTCCTTCCTTTGTAAGTTCTCCTAGATTGTTTAGTCCACTTATAACATTGAATTCAAAGGGAACTCCCATTAGTCTAGCAAACTTTTCCATTCTTTGGCCTATTTCCTTCATGACTGATCTTACGAGGCTAGCTGTTACTACAACAGTGAGTTTCAAGTGCGGCGTCTCATCGTTTCTGGTGGCTAAAGCTTCTAGTAGAGTAGGCCACTGGGTGCAAAGGGTATTGCTAATATCGATTATGTGAAGTTTGCTTTCACCATCTAAAGCCTCCAAGATGGCACCATTTGATGCTACATGACCAAAAGTTGTCCATGGACTTACCTCCTGGAATTTCAGTATCAACTTTCTCGCTGAGTCAAAGGAGTGACTCTTCTCAGCTACTGAATTTAAGGTTCTGAAGCAACGTTGGCCGGATTCGGTGGCTTTACAAAAGAGAGCTTGCAAGAAATAAGATGCCAATTTTTGGTCACAATCTCCATAAGGGGACGCAAGCTCATTCAACATCCATAGAAGGTGGTGGATTTTAGTGGAGTCCTTCTCGGATATGGCTCTTGCACACTCCCTAAGAAGCTTTCCTGCCCATTTGTTACCCGAATCACTTGGCTCGCCTGAATCCGATGAGCGGCTGGTCGATGTATGGCTGTTCTGAGGCTGATTACTGTTGTTGTTGCTATTGTTTTGCATGTCTAGAACTGCTGTTTGATCATAGCTCTGCTGGTGGGAAAGGAAAAAGCGTGTGTGCGTGTCTTTGAGGGTAAAGAGCGATATGTCCATGTGCGATAAGGAAAGCTTTTCTTCGACTCTAGAGTCTAGACAGGACCATCAGTACAATTTGATCTCATTTGAGATTGGAAATGGTCAAGTACAAAGCTATATGATATAGAAGGGCCTTTAATAAATTGTTGTGGGTAGTCACTTTCATGACATTTTGTTATTCATTTGATATCCAGTATTTAAAAGCAAATTCTCTATGGTAGCAAATATATATAGCTACACCCTTCCTATGCAACTTCTCCAACATCGTAGCATAGGAATTCCAAAAAAAAAAAAAAAGAGGCCCGGACTGCAGTTATCTTTCCTTTGTATATAACACAATAAATGGGTATATAATATATTTATGTAGTTGTGTAAAGGCTGGGACAGTGGCACAATTACATTCCAAAAGATTTTGACTCTAACAGTGCTTGGAACAAGATCACAACTTGCAAGAGCCCCAAGTAAGGATCTTAGAATAGCATTGGCTAATTACATTATTGATAGTTTCTTTTTATATAGAAATAAGAAGTTAAAAGCTCAGAAAAAAGATAGCTCTCCATAAGAGACATTTACTTTCATATATAGTCTAAAATCACTAGGACTGGGATCTAAATCAATAGGACTTGGATCTCTAGGCACCTGCATTTCAGCTTGAGCATACGGCTCAGTTTCTGATTAGTTATCCATCAGCGTCAACGGCCCTCCTGAAAGCAGCACAACCTCAACGAAAGACTTTCTGGAAATAAACCCTTTTGCAGTTAATGATGAGTAACTTGAACTGTCCAGACATAAGTGTTCCAAGCTGGTATTACAAGCTGTCAGGGTACATTCTTTGTATGAATCCATTTTAGGAGGGATTAAATCCTCGCTAATTGATTCAAGTACAAAAAAGAAAGACAACAGGTTCATTTCTTAGTTTAAAAAACGTTTTTTCTGTAGTTTTTATTGATCATTGGTTTTTCCAATGTACAGCCACTTGACAGTAATGCACTTAGACCAAGCATTGGAGTAACTACATTAGTTTTTGCAAAAAGCCATGGTTACATAGTAAACTTGTCTGATAACTTAATGAAAGGTGAACATAGTGTCTCTTGTACCATTGTGATCTCACAAAGCATGGAATTTCTCAATGCACCCAAAACATATGACAGGGCAGCAACCATTAAAAACCATATTTAAATAGCAATAAAATTAGAAAACTATTAGGTCCATATCATTGCAGTAGTTATGGAAAGGAATAAAACATATATTCCCAGAAAATTATATAATACTCCAAAGGAATCAGCATGGCTCAATAGCAACTGAGAGAAGTTAAGGGAAAAAAAATAACGCAAAATACATTCACTACTAATTATTCGAGCACTGCCAAGAAGATGATGATACAAGCAAAATAAAGCTTGAAATAGATTAATACCCTTGGCCATCCCTTTAATCTGATACGATCTTTACCTCCATAAGCTTTTGTCAACTTTAGTAGTCACCAGAGTCATTGCAGATAATTCCTTGTACCTAGCTCCTATAAAATGAATCCATTGACGGGTAGAGTTCATCTTAACTAATTAATTGTTCAAATGGCAAAAAAAAAAGAAAGAAAGAAAAATAAAGGTTACTGAAACTCATAGGTTAATAAGGAATGCTTTTAGTTTACTTTGGAGTTTATAAGTAACAAGTACAGATGAAAGCTACCAAGCATACATAAAGAAAAAGTCAATTAAACTTGATCAGGCAATGAACTCGGTCGTCATTGGTTTATTATATTCAATGGATGATCACCATCAGCAATTGTTTTTTTAATTAGATCGTTATCTGTTTGTGGTCAGAAGCAGATTCAAATTGAGTATCTCTTTTTTCTCTGCGCTTCATCATGTTACCAATGTCAAGTCAATCCTTGTCAAATTTGTTATTTAAACTCATGGCTTATTAAAGCCATAGACAATAGTCCAAGCTTATTATATAGTTCAAATGGAAACTTACTGTCTGTTGCAAGAACAGGATAAAGAGAAACAAGCACTTTAAAAAGTGGCTAGAAAGGACTTGTCAGTAATAGTTGGTTTTGCCCAATAAGAGCTGCTTGTTGAACTTCTCTAAAAGATGTCAAGCTCATGCTTTTACTTTACAAAGAAAAGCAGAAAAAGGGAAAGGAGAAAGAACAAAAGGAAGAAGGCCGTTTGAGATGGTGACTTGAGTTGGAAAACTCAAGAAAGAAAGCAAAGGGAAAAGAAGAGAAACAGAAAAGTCACCTTACCATAAAAACAATTTGCAGATATTTGGAAAATCGAGTACCATTATGTCTCAATAATTATCTCGTAAACGATCCAATTATTCTCGTACAGTTCCTTCAAAATCGTCTTATTATTAACAAATATGTTCGAATCGTGTCATCTTGTGGCTAGAAAAGAGCAACTTTTATCACTTACTCTAAACTCTCCCTCTCAAATATTACTGTTTAAATAATTATAGTTCTGGGACATCTAACATAATCTATATTTGTGGTGCAGACTAGCCGATAAAGATGTGTTTTATACAACTCAAAATCATATCCCATATAGAAAACATACTTGGAGAGGTTGAAAAAGAAAGGAAAGAAAAGAGATAAAAGATAACACCAAAACTAATGACATCTATTGTAGTTTATTCCTCACTGATGATTAGACAAGATGACAAGTTTGAGGGCTCCTGTTTCACCATCCAATCATTGGAGAAAGTCTTTAAGCGGTTTCATCTCATCATTTTTTTAATATAAAATTCCTTCTTAATTTTTTATTTTTTCGTTCTTACTAAATAATATATAGCCTTTGTTGGGGGTGTTTTCCATTCATTGTGATCGAAGATTTTGTGCCCTACCTTGTCTGCATGTATTTCCGAAACATCTCATTTTGCCTATATGTATAAGAAGCATTCATAGAGGAAGAACAAAGCTTCCACAGGGCAGATTATGGAGTGCGTTACATGTGTTTTGCAGTGTAGTTATTCCAACTTTTGCCATGACCTCAGTCAAATCCAAAGGTTGTAATGGTTTCACAAACTTACGGATTTTTCCTAGTTGCTTCTAACACAAACAGAATCAAAAAGATTAAATGCATCAAAATTAATCAACATCGAAATTTGTTAATATAATTCGGTATATTTTATTTACGTCAGCGGGACCTTCATCCAACTTAATACTTTCACCAAAAGACAACCATAGTTTTATACAAGGTTTTACTAAGCCGACACCATTCAACCTTTGACATATCCACTCATCCTCACTACTTGTGAAAGTAATTCACATTCAATAACACGACCGACTCGTGTTAATCTCAACAGAGAATTTTTCTCAACAATCTTTTAACGAAAGAACAATAAATGAATAACTTAAGTGATTAAATAACTAAGAACAAGAACAGAGAATATTTGAGATATAAAAGAAGAACGATTCTGATTGGTTCAACTCCACTGTAATAGATCTGAAAATTGTCACCACAAACTATGGGTTGATTCACACAATATTCAGTACTAACTCATAGCAGCAGTAGGAGGGCATTAAGCATAATAGACCAAGCAAACAATAATTCAAACAAAAATCCAGCAGAACCTTCACCACGATTAACCTTGGCTGAAGATACACAATATGCAAAACAACCCAGCTGTGAGCTTCACACCAAAAGATCAACACCTAGTCATGAACATTCCAAGATGTTGCACCCATAAGAATCAATCGACCAACGCTGGAGCACCAAGATGTTGCACCCACTACGAAATCGATTAACAAACGTTACAGCCCAAGATGAACACTATAAGAAAAATGTGCTTTTGCGACGGTCTTTACCGACGAAAAACGCAGGCTTTCCATTGATATGTAAGATTAGCGACAGACAAAAGCGTTTTAGAAATGGCGTAGATAATAAATATTGACGGAAAATAATTTACCGTTGGTAAATTTACCGAAGGAATATTTTTTACCGTCGGTATATTTACGAACGGAAAATTATTTTCCATCGGTATATTTACCAACGGTTAGAATAATTCTGTTGAAAAATTGTTACAAAATGACCGACGGTCATTCCATCTGTAATTACCAACGATAAGCCGTTGATTATTCTGTCTGTAATTATCGATGGTATGTGCTACATCTGTGATTACCGACGGCATGTGGTTGGATACTCCGTTTGTGATTATCGACAGTTTCTGTCTTTTTGTCGGTAATTTTGTACAAACCGTGCGGGAAATTGTTCCAAATGTACCGATGGAAGTTGTTGTTCCGTCTGTGATTACTGACGGTAATGTTTATTCAGTCGGTAAATGTTTAATTTTAGCGACATATTTTCATATATCCGTCGTTAATTAATGAATTAAAAAACTTTTTTTTAAAAAATGTACTATTAATACCATCAATAAATTTTATTTTGCATAATTTAAACAGCTAGTAATGTAATAGTATAAATTTAATTTTTTAAACATAAATTTGATTGATGATATAAAGTTGAAAATATCTTAATTGATAATAAAAATATTAAATTGTACATAATAAGTTTTCATATCTCTAATAAAATGATCAAAAGTACACTATTAATTTGGAGACGACGGATGCTCTGATTGATGCGATGAGGTGCTACCCCTACCCTTCAACTCATTCATCTCATTACGGAGCTAAGCTATGTATTCCATCGACTGTTGCAACTAAGTTACCAACATCTGTACTGTGCTTTTAAGCTGAACGACTCTTTCATTGGATGCTGATTGCCTACTAGATGCAACTGTACTAGACGTGGAGGATTGCGAATTACATGTATTCGCAAATAAACCTAAGCTAAATATCCTTTCCCGATGGTCCCTACCACCTACTGCATGAAGATAGGTTTGAGTCTCATCAACATCTTCAGACTGTCATTGAATGCTTTTTTGAATTTGGTCATATCAGAAGGCAATATTGATATTAGTAAGTGATAATTATTAAGCATCAATAGTAAGCCATAAATTTCACATACATTGAGTTCTCTACAACGGTTGTTGACGAATGTTACACCGTCATACTTTTTAGTGTGAGTGTGCAAAAAGAGCTGACTGGGTGTAGGCCTCATGCCCATAATCTTTTCCTGCATAAGAATAAAATGTTATAAGTGAATTAGAATTTATAAAAATTTTAGCAGAATTTCCTCTATTTTTATGAAATCTACCCCCTATTGAACAAAGAACAAAATTAAAAAACATAGCCATATATGGCACCAGACATTTATAGCATTATCATTTTCAACAAGAAACACATATTTTCATTTCAAAATTCATACATAAAATTCAATAGAAATACAAAAAAGTAAAGAAATGACAATATAAATTTAAAGTATAGATACTTACAAGTCTCTCTGCATGCTCTTGATAGGTAATAGATCCTCCCGTATGTACGGAAAGACTCTCTTCCCCCGGTCCTCCACATCTGTTGGCCGAATTATGCTCTGAAAGGGACATTGCCTCAGGTGATGTCTAATATTGCTGCCAATGACTCCATATTTTTTCAGAAATGTAAGGCGGTCATACACCTGTCCTGTGTATCACAGCAACAAAGTCGTAATAACGAGTACATCTCATGTTTCCCATACTCTATAGACGATCATGTCTAATTGAGAATCTCAAAAAAATTCTTTCTGAAACAAAAGAAAAAGCATTTAATTAATACTTATGATGTAATGATATTTATATAATAAATGTACAAAACTGTTAATTAAAAAAGAAAATAATAATTTT
>JAOQMS010000005.1:7517995-7537178 GCA_027563885.1 Erythroxylum longipes
AATTAATACTTATGATGTAATGATATTTATATAATAAATGTACAAAACTGTTAATTAAAAAAGAAAATAATAATTTTTGTTGTACCTCAAACTCATGATAGTAAAATTCCATTGTCGTCTAAGAGATATTCTTCCATACAAAGCCCTTAATATCAATCTTTTCCTTGAATTTTGATGTCATGTTTCTTAAATACGGTCCAGATGGAATGAACCTAACATAAGATTGAAAATTTTTATATCGTTTTGAAAATTGAAACTTATAGCTTAATTATAAACATATAGTGTTTAATGTATTTTCACTTACATATTATTGACAATTGTAATGTAAGTTCTTCCATAAGATCCCTTTGATCCAGGCCAGTGGCCGCTTTCTTTATCATCATTATTTACCCCTAATACCTCTGTCGGTATAGGGGTAGTAAATGATATAGGAGTCGTGGATGGTGCAGCAGCATCTACGGAAGGTACCTCATCTGCAAGTGTAGTAGCTGAAGGAGGAGGAGGAGACTCAGTTCTAGCTGCTACAGTATAAGATGCTTCACCTGTACAGTAAGTACCTCTAAATCGTGGTCTGAATCTTGGTTGTGAAATATCCTGTCTTCTCTTTGGTGCCATATTTCAACGTGAAATTAATATTAAGCTTCAGCTGTTTGAAGTTATGACAAGTAATCTCAGTGCATCACATCTAGATAATATACTACAAACATCATACGAAGTCGCGACCTTCTTATGTCAGATTCAAGGATTAAAAAACTGAGAACAAAATTAAAAGAGTTAAAATAAATGTCATGTTTAGTTAAGATGGAAATAGATGAAAAAAGAGGGTAAGCAATAAAATTTGGGAGGCTGCAAAAGTGTAATATGCCACAATAGAATTAGGACTAATGTATCAAGTAAAGGAAATAATTGATTACTTGAATATAAAATTTAATTACAAAAACAAATTAATTGCTATCATCACTTAATTGTAAATTAAAATCTTCTTTTTCTGAAGAATTTGAATCAAATTCATGCTCTTCTTTAGATCTCTGTCCCTCCTCATCCTCTCCTGATAAAATTCCAACATATTCATTACATGGATCGTTCAAAGGTTCATTATCCTCATATAGGACAGATGGATTTATTTTATCATCATCTTCTTGAAACGCTTCACTTTCAATTTTCTGTTCTCCTTTTCCACGTGATTCAAAAATACCTTGAGGTTTAACTTTGCAACAGTCAACCAATCTGACTTTTCTTGTCTTAAGCTAGGAAAAGAGACATAATACACTTGGATCGCTTGCATTGCCAATACGAAAGGTTCAAATTGTAGAAATCTTCTTCGCTTATTAATTTCAACCAGATTGTATCAGCTATGCACTTTTGTACCAACATTTGGAGTTGGATCAAACCACTCACACTTAAATATCACACTTCACTTTATTGGCAATACAGGGTACTCAATTTCAAGTATCTCAATAATTTTGCCATAGTAATCCATCAATTCTCCTTGTATGCAACGGTTCCCCATGTCGTGTCCACTCAAAATAATTTGGGACAAACCCTCTTCTCAACAAATGTCCATTCACTTCATCAATAGGAAGGAAACGAATGTACTTGCACTTTTTACATGGACATCTGATCTTTGACCCATCCATATATGTAAGTTGAGAACATGCATAATGAATAAAAGCTTTAACTCCCTCATCAAACTCAGAATTAATGAAACCATCACGTGATAATCGTCTATACATCTAAGATCTATCAACATGACTCATTTCTGCAAAACTGTTTATTTAAAGCAATGATTCCATATTTAATATCCTTCATGTTCTCCAAAATTTACAGAACATCTAAACTTTACACAAAATCCCCTAAATATTAACCAATTGAATTAATCACCTACAATTGATTTGAAAACTATGGTACGTGGCATTGTTTACACCTGTGAATCAAGAAAACAAGTTCTCGCTGTGACTCATAGGCCCGTGAAATTTTTCACTGATAAACCTCATAGGAACTGCATCACGGGTTTCCAGCCTATATACTGTCCTAGGGGTTTATTATGGAAAGCAATTATCTTGTTTATGAAACGTAGTAATTCCTTATGTTAATATTAAGTTTGCATTAATCAAATTGAAACCGATCGAACGATAATATCTCAAACTAATTCCGCATACACTAAATACTTAGACTATTAAAGAAAAACATAAAAACTCATCAATGATTATAAAAATATTCTAAACAACAACACAAAATGAAGACCTCCCTTGCATTCACACAAAATTTAAAGGTATCATAATCATATTATTAAAGCAATATATATGGCAAATATTAGTTAGATGACTAACCTGGATGGATGGACAACTTTATACTACAACGAAGAAAGATGAGCGACGCTCTTCAACACAATATAGAGCCTGCGAAAAAGAATATGAAACATTTAATAAAATACACTTGTGGTAATATAACATCATAAACTAATGTAAGAAAAAAGACAGAACACATCAACTACAAGACATAGGTAATGTTAATTGATGGATATACGTAATGTTGGAAGATAGAACAAGCACAAGGTGATAAGAGTAGAAGAGACCAACTAGTCGATCAGGAAGAGGTTACTCGCGACCTTGTGTGGCTGCAGGGGAGTGGTGAGAGAGAGAGAGTAGTGATTATTAATAAATATAATAGATTACTTAACCAGTAAGTAGTGAGTAGTGATTATCAATGAATATAATCTATCCCATTGTTATATCTTAATATGTAAAATTCATAAGAAATATTGTACAATTAAAAGAATAATTTTTTATAATAGACTTATTTAAGAAGCCTAACAATTTCTTCCATTTATTTGAGTATGTCTTTGTCATCTTCTTTTTGTTTCATTTTTAATTATTGAATATAACTTTAAACTAAAAAGCAAAAGTCTCATTTTTAAATGCTTAGATAGGAAACTATTAGGTGTTTAAACTGACCAAGCCAACAACTCATAGACATAGTAAGTTGATATTGTTATTTCCCTCCTCTTCATTTTATATTATGCATATGTTAATTTTTTGTATTTTTATTTGACTCATCGGATATGGCATCCAAGTAAACACTTGTGTTGAAATTATTTTAATCATATATTATTAGTTTACGTGTTTTTATTATTATTAGGATAAGCCTAATATGGTGTGAATTTTTTGCAGATATGCTTTGACTTTCATGATATTAGTAATGTATAGTTACAATATTTAGTTTGGTGTGTTTGAATTTTTTTTTCCTTATAACTGAAGAAGTAGTAGGAATTCACTAAATTCTCTTAATATTGCCTAGTCTATTAAAATAAAAGGGATGATTTTAGTGATTGATAATTAAACACTAAACTTAAACCTAGACCTAGGCGAAGTATACAACTACTAGAGACAGAATAAAGCTTATAATTAAGTAAAGAAAGTATAAATGAATGTCATCTAGGTAGTGAAATTTTGAATAATATGCTTAGAGCCTAAAAGAGTCATAATGATAAATACGAATTGGTTTTACTTATAAAAGTGAACCTCTAATTACAAGAAAGTTTTTATAAGGGGTAAGCATTTATAAGATGAGTTATTGCCTAAATTACTAAATGAGCATATCATCAAATTATATGCATTAAAACTTGAATGCTCATACATCATCATAATTTCTTTGAATGAGCTCAAAAGTCCTTTTGATTATTAAGTACATGAAGGCTAATATCACAAAGTTCGCTACCATTTATTATAATCCTTGGCATGCCCAAAGAGACAAATTCAAGTAAAGCAAGCATCGGTCACGCTCAAAACATTTAGTACAGCTCCTTTTCAATACTCTCCTTTTAGGCATACAATGTTCTAAGACTCTTGGTTTATTTTAGATAATTTATTTTAAAGTAAATTAGAATCTTTCCAATTCAAATGCCACCATAGAGAAAAGTTCAATCTATCTCTTAAATGCTTCATCATCAACTTCCAAATTCAAACTTTGGAATCCAATGACTAGATCACAACTTCATTACATGTATGCTTGAAAGTGCCCAAACGAACACACAAACACACAAACAAGGAATATGCTTATCGTCCACTTCATAGTCAGGCAAGGTAATGGCCTGGACAATTAGGCCCAAGTGGTACATACTTCTCTTTACTATTGTGCTATCAATTTTACACTTCTAAAGTTTTTCTCAAAGTTACCGAATTTTTGTTCACCAAATAAACCATCAACATCATTTAACTGATCACACCATACATCATCATATTATATGACTTGCATCATCTATCACGACCTAAAAGTTTATATGTATTATATATGTACTCAAAATATAACACTCAAAATTCTCTAACTAGCTTGTTGGAGCTTTCTTGATTTCTCAGTTTTCTCTCTGTTTTTTTTCTTATGCCTTTCGGTACATCAACAAACTAAATGCTAGCTCCTATTTATAAAATTTCAGTTGGTTGAATTGCTAGCTTACTACACCAAATGGAAAACTAGTAATTTTGACTTATATTGGCAAATTAGTTGTATTCAATTGGACCCCAATTGTCAAACTTTTTGGCCCCAAATCTAATTCTACAATTGTATACAATTGGTTCCAATTGTTCAAAACTTTCGACCACAAAGCTAAGAGTTTTGGTGGCTTCTAGAAAATGCCAAGTTTCCTTTCTAATATACTTTAATCTCAAATACACAGCACACTTCAATCTCAAATCCTTTTTTTTAAAACATTACAACAAATTATTATTAACTACTGAACCTTATATTCATAGACAATATTAGTAAACAATATCGTTAACTTACAGAAATTTCACTAAACATTACAAAAATGGAGAAACAATATCGTTAACTTACCACGGACGGCGACGGCGACAAGACGTGCGACGGATGGCAACTTGGAGGAGACGGGCGACGTTGTAGACATGTGACGAAGAGGGGACGTGCGACGGACGGCGAGGGCATGCGGAGGAGTAGCTACACACAGGGGAGGAAGAACCCAGGCGATGGCGAGGAGAGGAGAAGGCCGATGACGCGCGCTACAACGGAGAAAAAATAGAGAAGGAAAGAGGAGAAAATAGGGTGAAGGGTTCGGGGAACAACAGAGAAAAAATAGAGAAGGAAAGAGGAGAAAACAGGGGGAAGGGTTCGGGGTACCTTTAACCCCAAACCCAGATGACGTCGTCTTCAAATTTTTTTAAACCAACTAATTTGAAGTTAACGACGGACACCGAAAATCGTCGGTAAAATTATCGACGGAACTTATTACCGTCGGTAACAAACTATCGATGGAACTTATTACCATCAGTAACAAGCCGATGCTGACTACAAAAATTCATTTACGTGTAAATTTTACTGACGAAATTATATCCATCGGTAACATTCCGACACAATTTAATTGCAGGAAGATTTCCTGCCTACTTTACCGACGACTAAGCCAATCCTATCGCTATATTCCGTCGGTAACTTTGGGCAAATGTTTTCCCTCCATCTTTACCGACGCCAATTTTTTTCCTCGCAAAATGGAAGTTTTCATGACAGTTTTACTGACGGATATTGATATTCCATCGGTAATTAGCTACGAAATTAATTTTGTCGGTAATTTTCCATAGCTAATGTATGATTTTCTTGTAGTGGAAATTATACCAACATAAAGATCATCACATCAGTCCTTCCATGCACTTTTTAATCACCAATACTAAAAACCCATAGCCTCAACTCACATACCACATACAACCAACCAAAAACAACACAAAGAAGGATTCACACATGCTCCCAATCTGCAGCTGCCTCACAATGTCCTACAGCCCACAACAACTTGATCACCCACACTCTTATTCAAGATAAACTTCTGTCACACTTGAACCATTATCCAAAAATTGAATTCAAATAAGAAGTATTGCTTGGTTGCATCTCATCTTAATTTGGATTTTAAGACTTTCATTATCTTGAAGATCTAATAATCAAAATTTTCAAAATTAAATAATGAGATATATAACAAATATCTTAAAAATCTCTCCCTTTTTGGCATTTTTGTCACAAATAAGAAACTCCCCCTAAATAACATAATCGAACATATAAATATTGAAGTCACAATACTCCCCCTTAATTCAAAGTCCAAGCATAGACAAAAGTATCCAACATTCACAAACAACTCAAAATAACCAAATACAAACCCAAGTCATATTCCTCCTTTGGGACAAAAGGTGCCAAAAAGAAAAGTTAAGAGGCATCGGAGAATCGAAGAATTCGCTGCTTCAGTTGACGAAGAGCATCAAGTCACACTTGAAAAATGTCTTCAATCTACTCAATTTCAGTAAACAAAGTGGCATGAGGATTGATAAAGAAAGTCCCTGAGGCATCCGAAGGACCAGGTGAAGTGTAGGGTAAATCCACGACTCGTGATTGCTTGAAAATTCTTGGCAAGATGTTCATCAAAGTGACTGGTTAAATTATACTCATCTCCAATCGAGGGACACCATTGGTATATAAAAATTGAGAAATCAAGTAAGGAAAATATAACAGGGAATGCGACTTGCCCTCAATAGCCAGCATAACTTTAATTATGAGTCGCCTTAAATTAAAATTCACCCCAGTACCAATGGCATAGACCGATTTTACCTATATAAACTGAAAAAACATGCGTACTGAGCATCCAGTTAGCTAAAACTAACTTATAAATCACAAAATACTTTTGTGTCAGCATAGAGGAGTGTAACATCGAACTAGATGGCCAAGCAGTTAATTTGCCTCCAGTTAACACAGTAGCTATCATATCAATCGAAACAGTCCAATTATGATCATAAATTTGGTCTCCAATCAGATTATCAAACCTCATAAAAATATTCAATCTATCAACATCAAATTGTACCAGCTGACCCAGTACGTACACCAATTTATAGCTCAAAGAAGTATCAGTCAATAAATCACCAGTCAAATTGCAATAAAATTCTTTTACTAGTTCAACAACATAATGTTCTGGCCACAATGTAGCTTGCAATATGTCCTTTCAAATAACAAAACATCCTGTTGGTACTGTTGAAATTCATTTAGATTAATCAGGTGGTCAAGAACTAACCTGATATCAGTGAGAGTCTCTCATTTACGTTTAGCTTCGGAAGAGTAAAATTTGAACGATACCCCATTGTCTACTGTCAAACGATCAAAAGGAATTCGTCGAGTTGGGTGAAATGTTTTCTGAGCTAGCTGCTTAGTCCGTTTCTGAGTGACCATAGGAGGAGCAGTTGGTGGAGCAGCTGTAGTGGGATTATCGTCTAAATCAGATGAAAAGTCTTCTACTATGGAAAGCAGCACTCGCATGGTGTCGTCACATTCTGGCAATCTATCCCGAACAGAGGTAATGTTAGAAATTTCAATAAGAGCAGTTGAAGAAGACCCAACCCCGCTTAATTTCCTCCCAGGCATCGGGTTCAGTAGTAGACGATTTGAACAACTAATGCGTGCCATTGGTAAACCACAACCGAAGAGGAAGATTTCTCCCTGTTCTTGCCCATTTTGATGTCTAACAGCAAAAACCCAAGCAAATTGAAAGATTGAAACTAGCGTAGAGGGAGAGAGCTGCACTTGAGAGAGATTTCCAAGGGATAGAGAGTGCCCACACTAATAAAAGTGATAGAGAGTCTTCGATGGAGCCAAGAATGCATGATGATTTTGAATAAAAGTGAAAAGATTCTTCAATTCAACTAAACAGAGGCTTGAGTGTCAACTGAAGGAGAGATTAGGAGTGGCATATATGGCAGCAACAGAATAAAAACAAAGGAAGTTAAGGATTTTAATCCCTATTGAAATAACGCTTCGTTTTTTTATTTACATATCAATAATTTAAGGCACAAAGTCTTAAAGCTCCTAGAAGAAGTTCAAATCTTACTGCGTCAAGAGATTTTGTAAAAATGTCCATCGGTTGCTTTTCCACAGACACATATGACAAGGTGGCTATTTTGTTTTCCACAAGCTCTCGGATAAAGTGATACTTCAAATCAATGTGTTTCGTTCGTGAATGCTGAACCAGATTCTTCGAGATGTCTATAGCACTCTTGTTATCACATAGGATTGTCAATACTTCCTAATCAATTTCATAATCTTCCAACATCTGTTTCATCTAAAGAAGTTGTGAATAACAACTTCCTTCAACAATATATTCTGCTTTTGCAGCTGACAGTGAAATTGAATTCTACTTTTTACTGTACTAGGAAATCATATTGTTACCCAGGAAGAAACAACCTCTTGAAGTTCTTTTTCGATCGTCTAAATTTCCATTCCAATCCACATCACTATACCCAGCTAGATAGGATGTAGAGTCACATGTATGCCAAATGTCAAATTCAGATGTACCGTTTACATACCCAATGATCCTCTTTAATGCTGTTAACTGTGTATCTTTAATATTGGCTTGATAACGAGTACATACTCCAACGCTATAACATATATCTGGTCTATTTGTTGTTAAATACAATAGGCTCCCAATAATGCTCCGATAGAGGCTGACATTAACCCTTTTGTCATTCTCATCTTTATTTAACTTTGTAGAGAAACTCATAAATGTTCTTGCATGTCTAGCATTCTCAAGTCCAAACTTCTTTATTAATTTCTTCGCATATTTGGTTTACGATACGAAAATGTCATCCTTCACTTGTTTAATTTTTGAGATGTGGTAGTCCATCCACGCTTAACATCCCTCTACCAATTACCGAAGCCTTCTTTCCATCTCCAAATGTCACATGTCTATCTATAAAACTTTGATAATTGGATAAGTAACTCTTTTCTCCTATCATATGATGTGAACATTCACTATCAATATACCAACCATTATGTGAAGTCACCTTTATGGATTTAAGAGCTACAAGGGCTTGCAGTTGACTCTTTTAAACCAAAGTGTGCTTTAGAATTATGGACTGCTGCTGGAAATTTTGTGAGGAATGTATGCTCTTTTGGTTTGGGTCCTTTGGAACAACATCTGTAGCAATTTGTAGCATCTTGGTCTTATATGTCCGATAACCCCGTAAAAATGACATGTAAAAACAAACCTCTAATTCTTGCTTTAGGTTTCTTCTTGGACAGATCTGGATGCATTATTTTTCTAATCATTTAACTCAGAGCATTTACCTTTGTAGCCAATACCTTGAAGATCCCCTTTTATCTTACCGATTTCCAACAGTTTTTCTAACTTCTTTGTGCTACCATTTAACATCCTTAATCCCTTTTCGATATTGATCAATTTCAGTTTTGCTTCATCAAGTTCGTCTAGTGTTGACATAAATTTCTTCTCTAAACCTTGAATAATGTTCTTCATAGATAAGTTTTCTTCATTCAACTTTTCGTTCTTCTTACATATTTGCATCCATTTTACGTACATTAATTCATAAATTTCGTAAATATTCTCCTTTTTGTCATCTGAACCACTATCATCACTATTATAATCTGAGTTGAGCTTTGAGTTGATTCGTTTGCGTTTTTCCCAAAATTTTTGGATTTTATCACGTTTTCATCATCGGTCACTTCCTTTTTGGCTGTTGTTAAATAAGCAACTGGAATTTTGTTGTACAAAGCAACTAGCAAAGCACTGTTCGCAATTTCTTCTTTACTACCATATTTACTTTTAGATTGATTCTCACTCTAAGTGCTTGTGAAAGATTTCCCTTTTCTCTTCCTTAAGGTGTTAGAACATTTCGCTTGCATATGTTCGACGTCTTAAGACTCATGACATTGAATTTTCTTTACCTTTCTTTCACCCTTCTGAGTTTTAACTTGTTGTTTGAAGTTGTTGCTCCATGATCTCCCACCGTTTTGCCTAAATTTGGATATGTCTTTTTTCAATCTTTTTAGCCACTTATTGAAATTTCGTGTTAACAATACCAGATCCTCATTCTCATCATATTCATCTTTTACATCATTCATGCCTTTTCCAGTTCAGCTTGTAGTGCCAATCCTTTGTTCCTTTCTTGTTTGCCCCCTCAACAAATTCATTTCGAAATTGGTAAGAATTCCAATTACCTTCTCCAATGACAAGTCGTTGATGTCATGAGCCTCTTCAATTGCTGCAATTTTCAAAATAAACCTTGGAGGTAGTGATCTTAGCGTCTTTTTTACCAGTTTTAGGTTAGAGTATTTTTTCCCGAGTTTATGTGCTTGGTTTGCTATAGCGCACAATCTCTCATGGAATTCTCTAATGGTTTCACTATCATCCATCTTCAGTTCTTCAAACCTCACAGCCAACATTTGAAGTTTTGAGGCTATCACAGATTTCGATCCCTCATGTATAATCTGCAAAGTATCCCATACTTCTTTAGCCGATTCAAAAGCTGATATAATTGAAAAGCGAACTTCATCCACAACATTAAAGATGGCATGCATGGCTTGAGAATTTTCAAGTACTCTCTCTTCTTTAGCTCTTGTCCACTTAGATGGGGTCTTTCAGTACTACTTCTCCCTTGTTATCAATTATCACTAAATGTGTCCAACCATGTAGCACCGAGTTCCATGCCTTTGTTCTCCGTGCCTGAATAAAACTCTCATACATGCTTCCATGTAGGATAATTAGAACCATCCAATAGCAGTGGCTTAGTAATCGATACACCTTCTCTTGTAGCCATGTTTGCGAAACACGGATCTGTACCAAATTGTTGTACCTAGTTTTGATTCGGTGACCCTCTTTGATACCAATTGTTAAATCCAAAGGATGTAATGGTTTTGCAAACTTGCAAAATTTTCCCAGTTGATTCTAGCACAAACAAAATCAAAAAGATTAAACACATCAAAATAAATCAACATCGATTTTTTTTTGAAAATTAACGCAGTTCGACACTCTTTGCCTACTTCTGTGGAGTCCTCACCCAGTTTAATACTTTTATTAAATAACAACAATTGTTTTATATAAGGATTTACTAAGTCGACACCACTCAACTCTTGACACTACCCCTCGTCCTCACTATCCGTGAAAATAATTCATACCCAATAACAAGACCGACTCGTGTTAACCTCAACAGAGAATTTTTCTCAACAATCTTTTAACAAAAGAACAATAAATGAATAGCTCAAGTGATTAAATAACTAAGAACAAAAATAGAGAACAATTGAGATATAAAAGAAGAACAACTTTTCGGTTGGTTCAACTCCACTGTAATAGATCTAAAAATTGTCACCACAAAACTATGGGCTGATTCACGCAATATACAGTACTAACTCATGGCTACAACAGAAAGACGTCGAGCATGACAGACCAAGCAAACAAGACTTCACACAAAAATCTAACAGAACCTTCACTATGATTAACCTTGGCAGAAGACACAATATGCAGAACAACCCAACTGTGAGCCTCACACTAAAAGATCAACACCCAATTGTGAACAGTCCAAGATGTTTCACCCATAAGAATCAATCGACCAACGCTGCAGCATCAAGATGTTGCACCCACTAGAAAATCAATTAACAAATGTTGCAGCCTAAGATGAAATTATACCAACATAAAGATCAACACATTAATCACCGATAACAAAAAACTCACAGCCTCAACTTGCACACCATATACAACCAACCAAAAACAACGCAAAGAAGGAGTCACACACGCACCCAATTTGCAGCTGCCTCACAATGTCCTACAGCCCACAACAACGTGATCACCCATACTCCTATTCAAGATAGACTTCTTTCATACTTGAATCATTATCCAAAATTCCGATTTAAATAAGAAGTATTACTTGGTTACAGCTCATCTTAATTTGAATTTTAAGACTTTCGTTATTTTGAAGATCTAATAATAAAAAATGTTAAAATTAAATAATGAGATATATAACAAATATCTTAACAACCTCCAACAAGATTTGGCAAAGCTAGTTGACCAATGGCCACCCACTTAAAAACTATTTTAAATATTTATTAATTAAATGATTTATTTAAATTGACAAATTATTACGTATTTTTTAAAATTCAGTATATAATAGTAATTATAAATTCTCTAAAAAAGAAATATACGAATATAAAAAGTAATTTGGTTATTTAGATATGTGTGTGCTCGAAACCCTTCATCTTTTGTTTTATAGTTATCATCTAAGTTACATAGAAACTCTACAAGTCAATCATTTGACATGTATTTTTCTTCGTGACCAAGACATGGAATCAACTAGCTATTATTCCAAGAAGGTGAAAAGGAATTTCGCAACTAGAAATAAGACAAGAAGCTAAAGTTTAGTCGAGTTTCACGAAAAAATCAATGATTTATAACTTAGCGAAGGAACCAAAATTTGTAGTCTTGTGTACAATTTCAGTCAAATTGTACACAATTATGATCAATATTTAAAAAACGAGGCTGAAAGTTAAATCAAGATTTAAAAGAATCTAACCAACATTAGATTGTATAAAATTAATTAAAGATTAAATAAAATTTAAAAATATATAATTGAAAGAGATAGTTTTTATTTATAGAAAAATTTAAAGTTTAATTAAAAATTATTAAATAAAAATTAATTAATTTATTTTAGTTTATACGAACTTATTAATTGACCGATTAATTAATAAATTGATCAATTTTTAATAACAAGAATTATTAAAGTAAATCGAACTAGTAAATTAAAAACCAAACCCAAAAAATTAAAAAGTTTAAGATTTTATAATTGAACCGGCCAGACTGATTAAAATTTTTAATTATTTGTTACGATCCATGAGTTCAAAAGTAGATGAAAGTATGGCGTACTTACATTATCTACCCACATTCCATGTTCCATCATGTAATTAACAAAGTATAATATCACTTTAATTAAATTAACAAGCGTCCAACTCTTTTTTGTTATGTTTTGGTGTGAAATATATGAAACTTTGGTTGGTGAAATTGTTAATTAAAGAAAAAGAAGTGGACGTGGAAGTATTGGAAATATCTATGTCGTTGTAAGTGAAATTGCTATAACCAAAGTTGAAGAGAGCTCAGTTTTCATGTGACGTTTTTGTGCTTAATTATATAGCAAATAATTATAGAAATCATGCTCCATCCCTATGCATATCTTTTTTATCAATCCGATATAAAATATATTAAAAATACATTAAAAAAGTGGAGAAACAAAAAATAAAGCTCCTGCGCCATGTCTTGGAAAGTGACTTTATGATGTTTTCATGCGGAAAGAAAGTAACCAAGTTCAAAAGAGTTACTCTTTTAGCATATGCAAGGCTGAGAGGGAATAGCTTTTTAATTCTTTTTAGAGAAAATATCAAATATATTTCCCATTTTGATATAAAATATAATATATTATTTTTTTAACAAAATTAGTTTTGTTCATAATTTTAATTATTTAAGCAAACTGAAGTGTAAAAAGAAATTAAAAAATGTTAGATCTATTAATTTTCAATGGTGTATCTACCAAATATCATACGAATGCCACATCAACAAACAACGAACACAGAAAATATTTTGACTTTAATCATATGAATTTTAAATTTTTAGTTAATAAAAAATTAGATATTGAATTAAAAAAAATTCAATAGTTAGATACTTTTAAATTTTATTATTCCTAAATAAAAATTTAATATTATCATATAAATCTAATAACCATATTGTTAAATATTAATAAAATATAATAAATCAATATATTCTTATAATATATAAATAGATAAATTAATAATATTTTTGAAAATTTAAATTAATTGTAAAATATATCAATTATTAGTAAACCAAATATTTGCACGAAAAGAATTTAATACTTTCTTTTTGCATTTTCATTAATAACAATATACTAATTTTGAAGTATTAGCCTACTAGATTCGGTAGAATTTTAGAACTACATGGACTGCTGCAAATTGTTTCAAAGAATTATCCCACAACAAAGTTGGGCTCTCGAATTTCTTTGGCAATAAGCCCCATTTAATTTTTCGGTTTAATTTTCAACTTTTCAGTTTGATTTATTTTAATAACTCTTATTGTTAACAATAGATTAACTTATTAATTAATCGGTTAATTTTCAAAAATTAATAAGATTAAAATAAATCAATCACTTTTTATTTAACAGTACCTTTTTTCAATTAAAATTTTAAATTTTTTAATAGTTCAGAATAATCTTTTTCAATCATATTTCGAATTTTATAATTTTATTCAATTTTTAGGCAATTCTATCATAATCTATTACTGATTAAACCTTTTAAACTTTAACCTCTTATCTTATCGGTTTAACTTTATGTTAGATTTTAAAACATTCAAACATAAAACTTAAAAGGGTAAGCTAACTTTTGCTTCCTATACCTATATATCAAGTTATACATGGAAATCAAATATTAAAAAAGGTAAAAAAGATAGAAGAGAAGCATAAATTCTAAAATATACATAAGAAAACATTTCAAAAAGCTATATCCACATTTATTATGATTAATGATTATTAGTATTCCTTCTATTCTTTGAAGTTTTTAAATTGAAATTTGCTAATAATATATGTTAAAATAAAATTATGCACTATATTGATCAAATTAACATTTTCATAACCTTTTCTCTTTACATAGTCAATTATATTGTATCCTTTAACATTTTATTTCCTTTTTTATTTTGTACGTTTTATTCCTTTTAATATAAGTAACCTTTATCATACATGATGACATCGTTACGTACGCTCCATATGGACAAGAGTACAACTTAATGAATAGTTTTTTACTTTTTTTATTCGAGTTTTGAGGAATAAGACCTGAGAAAAGCCACCAATACTAAGCAAATTAGTGAATTTGAAGGGTTACCTAAAGCAAAGCGAGTTCAAACGCAAGCTTACATAATATTCATTGAGAGCATCGTTAAAAGAGCTTCATTTCAAGAACTGAGAAAGTATCTTCCATTAAGGTAAAGTTAGGTGTCTCTTCGTGGAGACAGGACAAATATCAAGAAGACAAAAACCGACTGTTCTTAGGAGTTTAGTTTTATGCTCTATCTTCACTTCTTCTATTTTTAGTATCTCCAACTTGAATGTAACGTTTGAATAGTGATCTTTGGCGTTAACGAAGATTCTAGTCAGTAAGATTATGATGTTGGACGGATTGAATTGAAATGCCGCATGATATGTCCAATAAAAAATTGCTCCTCAAGATGATAGATCAGTTACTTGTTATCCTAAAGCACAGGCTCTGTCCACCTTTGAAGTAGATAAGCTAGCTTTTGGTTGGTCTGAAGCAATCTCATTGCAAAAAGATCCATCGGATACATCTCATAATGGAGTTGCCAACGAAAGATACTTACTGGGAAACAGCCAAATGACAGAATAATCACAACTGTTTTTCTAAGCCAGTAAGCCGCGATCAAACTATATGATATGATCATGATAGTTCAAGGGTTCGTATGAAATGTCATTCATGAGTTACGTCTCTTGTATCAAGTTCCATAACTGATAAGGATATATATTTTACAAGTACACGGAGAAAAACTTTCCAAAGAATACATCAAATCATTCTTTGCATAATAGCAGAACTCTGAGGGCCTGCAAGAAGTAGCAACTTCGCTGAATAGTTAAAATGTTGCAGGGAATCCAAAACGAGGAAAATAAGCCAAAAGGAAAATTTGCTGCGGCAGGAACAAGATGATAGAAGTAGCGGCCACTCGATACAAAACGTTAACAGCAATCCTTGTAGGACAACTGTAACGCGCTAGCAGTTGAGGTTCCAAGAAAATGGTTCGACTGTGACAACAAGGTGGTTACTCAATTCTTGCAGTATTGCTGTTTAAGGAAATAGCATGATGAAGTACAAGTTACTCGCAGACAAAACAACCCAACATATGTTGGACTGCTATCTTTAGGAGCTTGGAAAAACATCCACTTCTTGGCGTATCATTAGAAGCTACACTCTCGTCTGTTTAAATTTTTCTCTTCATAGTATATCACTCTCCGAAAATTTCTACAAAGCCACATTTTCTTGGAGTCCACAAAATCAAAACCTGGCAGGGAAAAGAATTTTTGGTACAACCCCACAACACTACAAGAAAATTGGTTATTACGATGGAAAATTACCGACATAAATATAGAGGGAAATTATCCCGACAAATTTTCCGACGAAATATAGCGACGGTAGGAAATTACCGTAGGTGAGAATGCTTAGCAGAATAAATAAGTTTTGAGTTTACCGACGGAATATATTTATGTTGGTAAATTTTAGAGGTAAATGTCGTCGTTTGCTTCAGCTTCAACATTTTTAATAAATCGAAAACAACATCAACGGTAAATTTTAAAGGTAAACGTTGTCGTTTGCTTCGACTTCAACATTTTTAATAAAACAAAAACAGTATTGTTTGGTGTTACACCAAACGACGTAATTTTTGTTTAACCTAAAATTATCGGAGCCCCCCCTTCGGCGTCCTCCATCATAGTTATTTTTTTCTTCTCTCTTCTGTTGTCGCCGTCCTCGTCGTTCGATAGCGCGTCCTCGTCTTCCCACTGTGCATTCTCGTCGTGCCATCGCTTGTCCTCATCGTGCCACTGTCCTTGTCATCCTAGCATCCTCATCTCTGTCGCTACTGAAGCCCCCCTTTTCTGTCTCTCATGCCATCGCGCGTCCTCGTCCTCCTCGCATCTGCTTCAGGTACTATTGAGTCTTGAGTCTTAAGTATGTTGAGTCTACGTCTATTGTTGGAAAATATAACGCAAACCTTGTAACTAGTTATCAGAAAGTAGCTATTAAGGTAAGGAGCAGACTGTGAAACTAAGTTAGCATACAAGAAAATTCTTTTCATTTTACAAAATTAGGTGCACTATATAAGTCAAAAAGTTCCTTATAACAATGCACATAATTAAAATGTCTGTGTATGCCATCATAGGTATCAAATCCTAAGGTAATCTTAAAATATTGTAATCCTCTTCTTTCCGACGATGTCTTTCTGAAGCCCATGGTGCTATTTTCTCCTAATTCTCTTAACTATATTAGTGGTTACATGATTTTTGAATTCTTAGCCAAAACCTTTTAGTGCAGTTACACCTAAAGAAGAGATGATATATTTACTCATGTTTTATATCATATGGCTTGTATATTAAATTTTTGCTTTAAAAACCTCTGATTCTATTTAAAGTGCTAAGCCTATTTCAGATGGAAAGCTATAAGATAAAGGATATCTTAGGAGATTTTTTTGGAAAATTTAACATAATTCATTAATAAGCTTTAAAAGGAAACAAAGGAGACATTACAAGGTTGTGCCAATCTAGTTTAATAAAAGTACATTAGCTTACTCCGTTTGCTTGAATTTGCTTGAACCATATTAGTTTACTCCATTTACTTTATTTTATATCTTAGGGGAATTTGCTTGAACCACATTAGCTTACTCTATTTACTTTGTTTTATATCTCAGGGGAATTTTCTTAAACCACATTAGCTTACTTGATTTCACCTAGTTGTTTGATTTCTAAACACTTAGTAGTAAGATTTACTAGTGAATAATTCATATGCATGTCTTGCCACCCAATGTTGTCCTTTGGATATTAGTTTAGTTTGTTTCTAGATAGATTTTCTTGAATAATGGATAAGCCGTGGAACTTAATATGTCATTCATTGCCTCGTATAAGTTCTTTGAGCTAGCTTTAAGGTTTAACATATGCCTTAGGTGAAATGCTTCAGGGAATAGGTACAAAGGACCTTTTTCACTTTAATTATCGAACTAAAGTCATATGATTCACCCATTGCTAATTTTATGCCTAATTTTCCAATAAAGTTTTTCCCTTAGCTTGAATATTTACAGCATAGTCCAAAAAGAGTCAAACCTCAACTTGATTTTCTATAGGCATTGATTCTCTAAATAGTGGAATATATAGTCCAACTCCATAATGTAATGAATGAGTTGAAGGAGAAGGGCAGTACCACATCGCAACATTTAGAGCATTCGCATTCACCAAATAAATAACATAGTTGTAGTCATTTTGTATGAATTAAATACTTATTGTTGTATTAATAATTTTTTATTATCAATTAAAATAATCTTTACTTTATATCATCAATCAACTTGTTGTTTTAGAAAATTAAATGTAGAAACAAATCATAATATTATCAATAGATGACTGATAACTATATATTTATACATGAATCATAAGATTATCAAATAAAATTAAATGCTGGAAAAATATTAAAAAACAATATCAGTAAATTTACGAATGGAAAAATAAAATCCGTCGATAAAATGCAGTGAACTTATAGACGAATGATCAAAATCTATTGGTAAAATGCAGTGAATTTATCGACGGCCAACTAAGCCTCGTCGATAAAGTTAGTTGTGAATTTACTGATGGAAACAGGAATCCGTAGGTAAGGTTATCGATAGAAAAGTATTCTCTGTCGCTAAATTTACCGACCGAAAAAATCTTCCGTTGTTAAATTTACCGATAGCACAGAAATTACTGTTGTTAAATATAGCGACAGAATAGAATTATCTATCAGTAAATTGTGCGACAGAAAATCTGTACTCCGTCGCTAATTATTACCTATGACTGTTTCTCCAATGACTTATTCCATCGGTAAATTTCATCACTAACGTAGCTTACCGACAGAAAATCTTCACATCCCGTCGATAATTTCCATCGCTAAACCCCATTTTTCTTGTAGTGCAAGGGTCCATGTTGGAGGTAATTGAAATGATAGAATGCTGAAGGGAAAAACATAAGTTCATTAATGAAGTTAAAGCTTCAGCAGCTTTTCCTATAAACATTCCAGAGGCATCGTAGCGATCAACTTATCTATATACCACAGTAGTCAGATCCCACTCCAAAAAATTGAAATGTTAAAATCAAAACTGAGAACTGTAGAGTGAAAGTGTCACCCAGTTTAAATTGGAAAGTCGATTTCAATTGATATAATGTCGTTAGTTCACTTTTTTTAATTTCATAACTTTGAAATTGAGTGCTATGTTTGTTTCGAAATAACGTAAAAAGAAGATTTTTAATAATCAATTAAATGTTTCAGTCTTTTGAAGCTGCTTAAACGATACATGATTTATATGCAATTAACTGCACTATCAAAAGGCAAGCCACCCATAATTAGTAACAGAAGGAAGAGCATTGCTAATCGAAACTATGGAGAGGATGAAATCTCTTATCTTGGGAGGCTGATCTCCTTGGACTTCGAAAGACCGAAAGTGAACATTGGCGTAAACTCACACACAGATCAGACATACCCAAATAGCGAGAAGGATTCACAGGGAACAAAAATCAGAAAATACTTTGACAAGAAAGAATATGCAGCAACACACATAAGACAGAAATCA
>JAOQMS010000005.1:7544183-7563021 GCA_027563885.1 Erythroxylum longipes
TACGGGAGGATACCTACTATAAATGTACTGACTCTAGTTATCATTTGGTACAAAATTCTCATCATTGAGAGGAGAATCATCATCATCATCATTCAAATTCAATACACCAAATGACATGTTAATGCTTTCCCATCCAAGATTATCTTCTAAGTCATCCACATCTACCGAACCCGGTTCCTCAAAAACTCAATTCGCCAAAAGATCGATATTATCAATAGAAATTGGATATGTTAAACTACTTGTGCTATTAAGAGTCCTAGAAAATAATAAATTTTAATTATTAGAAAATTATAAAAAATTATATCGAAATTAATAATGATAATAACATACATTTCCCGAAGCTTTCAATTGTAACAAACGAATACCAAGTCATTCAATCTCTTGTGCTCATATCTATTCATTTTCTTGGAATGAATGAATTCAAATGTGCTCCAGTTCCGTGCATAGCCTGTTGCACTCACACATTGACTTAAAATTTGAATTGCAAACCTTTACAATTCTAGAATATCACTTCTGAATTGATCCCACCAAGAAACTGTAAGTCGTAAGATAACAAAAGTAGCGTTACATACAAAATAAAATGATAATTAATTTTCAACAAATAAGAAAAAGAAAATAGCTAATACCTAGAGAAATTTTTACTCTTTGTCGAATAACAATCGACAATTCAAAATACCTAGAAGAAAGCTTATAAAGCTCCAGTTGTGAGATTAAGAAATCTTGCATCATTTCATGGCCAAAAATTGTTGTAATAGTGAATAACATTCCTCTACTAACTTAGCTTTCTTTGTAAAATCTGTTATGAAATATACACTAGAATTTTAAAAAGCCCCAGCTACAAACAACGGAAAAGAAAGTTGCCTTTCCCATCTCTCATTGATTATTGCAAGATACGGTGCATACAAAGAAAGCCTATGCTTCATATTAGCCTTGATTGCTTCCTTCGCTCTTTCATGGCATACAAAAAACCCATTGTTGGCTTTTCATCACTATTAGCCAAGCGAAGCACCCTCACCAAAGACTTACAAACTCGGATAATAAATTGACATTGAGACCAAAATTTTATATCTTCCAGTATAATGCTGGAAACCTCCAATCTAACGTTAGACATAGCATGCTGAGATGCAACTTACTTATCACTTATAAACATTCGTTGCAAATCTTGTCACACCAGGACGGCACAAATTCCTACTATTAGTAAATTCCTTTCTCATTAAATTCAACACTCATGCATGATTATAGATGAACTTGGTCACCTTTTTAGCTTTCTGCATAGTCTCATCAATAATAGGAAAATACCTAGGATCCACTATATTCTCTAGCATTAAGTTAATGCAATATGTAGCAAAAGGAGTTTAAAAAAAGAATTATACCTATTATGTAACCTTCTTCCTGCCGCTTTATTAGCAGAATCATTGTCAGTAATGAACTGAACAATTTTTCTAGCCCCATTTCATTCACAACTTCATCAAATATCTCAAATAAAATATAAGTATTTCTAATAAGGCCAGATGCATCAATAGACTTCAAAAACTTTGAGTTGTTTACAAAACAATCCAAAAAAATTAATAATAGGCTCTTGTCTCCTATTTGTCCAACCATCACACATGATTGAACACCCAAAAGTAGCCTAATTCACTCTTCTTTAAATTAAATAACTTCTAATTTCAGAAACTGAGCAACTCAAAAGTTTACCTCTTAATTCATCAATCGAAGGCGCTTTGTATCCTAAACTGTAAGAGGCTATTGCATCCACTATAGGTTGACAATAGCAAGACTAGTAAGCATTGAATGATGAACCTGTATCATACCACAATCTAGCTACTACCATATCAACATTATGAGTCGTATCTCTTGATTGCATTGCACTACGAATTGAAGGTTAGGCTTCAAAAGTTGTTAGTGGTGCAAAAAAACTAGTTACCTGCCTTCTTCTTTTCCTAGTATCAGGTTCAGATGTAACATTCACTTCTTGCTGGGCCTGGGATGGAACACTATCATTAGCACTGCCATCTTCAACATTTCCACAATGTTCCATCATTAGCACTACCATCTTTGACATTTCCATAATCATCACGAAAACCAGCAAACAAACTTCCACTGCCAATTCAAAAATTCAACCTTTCCCTTTTATCTTTCTCGTGCTAATATTCTTCAAGCAAAGTTTTTATCTGCCACTTCACATCATTACTTACTTTTTTACAGGGTTCTACATCTTCTTTAACCCCTACTAAATGCTTCTTTAATCAGGTTATTCATCCACCTTTAAAATACTTGTTACAAAATAAGCAAATAGTATGGTTTCTCATATCAAGAACCAATGCAACATGAGCCTAAGCTGGATCCTTTTATCTTACTAAAATGGTTTGATCAGGAGTACTCGAGCTTCCTTCCATTTATCTATAAAAATAAATGATGCATATATCAAAATAAAGAACACATAATTTCATTACACAATACGCATGTCCATCTTATATAATATAACTCACACATCATACTCAATTCAATTTCTTCAAACAGAAATCACCATAATTTAAAAACTAAAAATTCAATTATTCAACAAACATAAGTATATAAAACATATATAAATAATTTCTATTTCCAACAATCACAAAACATACACAAACAATTTCCATTTTCAACAATTTTGAACAATTTTAATTCAAAGTTTCAAACATAAGAATCAAGTTGAAGGGTATGATTTATATAATCTCCAAATAATGAATGACATATCTTATGCAATTGTTCATACACATCTGTTCATAACATGAGGATCAAGTTGAAGCAAATAACTTCTTTGGAAATGTGTTTTTTCCCCCTTATTTAAAGCTTTGAATATTCTTTTCATTTCTAACAATCCATAATATTCTATCCACCATTTTATATTTGGTTCTTAAATATATAAGTTGCTTTTATGATTTTTAATGGACATTAATAAGTCTTAGTATAAGTGGTTAGAGTTTAACCTTCAACATGCTCACAATTTGGAAAAAAAGTTCCTTTTAAACATAAATACATCACTACTTTCACACATTATCTATTATAAATATTTATGATAGCCCATACGTATATATTACCAAATAATTCAACATATTCGCCCATACATATATATTACCAAATAATTCAACATATTTTACATATTGATTAAATGGAAAGAAATGGTAGTTTATGTTTCCAACTTTCTCCAATTTCAATTCAAAGTTTGAAACGTCACAAAACATACATCAACAGTTTTCATTTCTAAATTCCAACAATTTCATTTCTAACATTTTCCAACAATTTCAATTCAACCAATAACAAAACATACATAAACAATTTCTATTTCCATTATTTTCCATTCCTAATGATTTCCAACAATTTTGAACAATTTCAGTTCAAAGTTTCAAACATCACAAAACATACATAAACAATTTCCATTTCCAAATTTCCAACAATTTCATTTGTTAGATTCCCATATCGATTGGAGATGGGAACGAAGTAGGCCTTATAAGGCTATGAAAACTTCTCCCTCATAAACGCATTTTTTCAAGCGAATGTGCGGGAAGAGCAAAACCGTAAGGGCTTGGCTAGGCCAGGGCCTAAAGCAGACAATATCTGTGAGCGGGGTGGTCTTGGGCTTTTATAATGGTATCAGAGTCAGTACCCGATCCGATGTGCCAGCAAGGACGTTGGGCCTCCAAGGGAAGTGGATCCAGGCCTGTGTGCCAGTAAGGACGCTGGGCTTCCAAGGGAGGTGGATCCAGACCTGTGTGCCAGCAAAGATGCTGGGCCTCCAAGGGGGTGGATCTAGGCCTGCAGGCCAACGAGGACACTTGGCCTCTAAGGGGGGTGGAATGTGAGATTCCCATATCGGTTAGAGAGGGGAATGGAGTATGCCATATAAAGGTATGAATACCTCTCCCTTAAAGACGTGTTTTCCCGAGCAAGTGTGCTGAAAGAGCAAAACAATGAGAGCTTGGCTAGGTCAAGGCCCAAAGCGGACAATATCTGTGAGCAAGTGGTCCGGGCTGTTACATCATTTCTAACAACCAATAATTTCATTTAAAACAACCAACAATTTCAACCATCACAAATTCACAATTCACAAATTAAGGAAATATACATAAATAATTTGCATTTTCAACAATTTCTAACAATTTTCATTTCCAAAATTTCCAGCAATTGCATTTCTAACATTTTCCAACAATTTCATTTCAACTGTTACAAAACCTACATAAATAATTTCCATTTCCAACATTTTCCATTCCCAATAATTTCCAACAATTTTGAACAATTTCTATTCAAACTTTCAAACATCACAAAACATACATAAACAATTTCCATTTCCAAATAATCAAACAACCAATAATTTTATTTCCAACAACCAATAATTTCAACCATCACAAGTTCACAATTCACAAAATAATGAAATATATGTAAACAATTTGCATTTTCAACAATTTTCATTTCCAAATTCCAACAATTTCTAACAATTTCATTTCCAACAATTTTCATTCCAATAATTTCCAACAATTTTCATCACAAAACATACATAAAAAACCAAATACAATGAATTTGTTTTTCAAATTTAAAAGCAAAAACACACCTAAAAGATTATAAACCAATTCAATGTTGGGTCAGGTCAGCTCAGGTTTAGATCTGGATCTATTTTAGATCTAACGATTCCGAAGAGACTTTATGGTTGTGACTGGTGTGGTGGTGGGCTGGTGGCATCGAGCTATTGCTAGGCTGTGGTGGTGGTCGTCAGACCGCCAAAGAGGGAGTGATGGTGATGGTGAAGAATAGAGAGAGTGAGAGTTTGAGAGAGAAACTAATGAGAGGACAAAGAAGAAGAGGAGCGTTGGGTAGGTGGGTCAGTAGGAGGTTTAAATTTTTTTATTTTTTGTAAAAATAAGAGAGTGATAGTGTGAGTCTTTGAGAGAGAAAATGAAGAGAGAAAGAAGAAGAAGAGTAGCAAGCCAGCATTGGGGGGTTAGGGGAGGGGGTTTTAAGAAATTTTTTTTGTAGGAAAACCCCTGGAACAGGCTGGTACATGAACCAAGTACAAGAACATTCCCTTCTATACCGTTTTCTAGCCAGTACAGCACTTACATCCCGGTATAGTACGAGATTCATAACTTTGATCTTTACTAATGTCTAGTTTTAAAGTTTAAAGGTTAGGCATAGTCACTATGCATGATCGTGTGGGTGTTCATGTGCAGTCTAAAGCGTTATCTTTTTGATATTTAAAGATGAGTTTGAGAGACAGAAGTTACATGGGACAAAAACACATGATAATAAAATATTTTTAGAGTCTAAATAACACTCATCAACTACAATTCTATTGAAGTTTGATATATATAATTAGTGTGTGTGTGTTTACTTGATTATAGAGGTTACTAGCAGAAGTCTTTTGATAAAGCTTTAAAGAAAGCTAAAAAGCTATATTAGTTATAGTTCTCTTGTGAGGTGTTCTTGAGTGAGAGAGCTCAAAACCTTTATCTTTTGTTTCCTACTATTCAATTTAGTGATTTTTATTGTCATTTTATCTCATGGTTTTTACTTCTACACCAGAGGGTTTTCACTTTAAAATCATATGTTTGTTATCTTTCAATCATCTTTATTACGTGAGTAGTTTGTTATCGGTCGAGTGAACTTAAAGATCTTGTGAGCATTATTTCTCGAAGCCCCTAACATAACTAAGTCCTAAAAAGTGTTTGTAAGCTTGCATTCTTATTATCATATATGCAACCACCTCTTTTAACTACGTCAACAACCCAACAATTCTACAACTACTAATGCACACATTTATCACTTCTCCTTGGATTAAAGGGTGGAGATTCCAAGTCTCTCTCTTAAAAACATAAACATACTTTTAGGAGGAGTTTTACTGGAAATATTTATTAACTATTTTTTTTCTTGCAATACTTTAACATATTACGTAATCCTTTTGAAGATCTCTTACAAGGAATAATTTTATACTAAAATGTTTAATTTTTCCATGAAAAACTAAATTATTATAGATAATTATAGTTGTCTTGTTATCTATCATCAAGTTTATCCTCATCTTTGGCTCAAAGTGTAAATCAAATAAAAATGTTCTTAGTCACAAGATATGATTAAGAACTATCTTGGATGTTATAAACTCTACTTCAGTTATTGATTGTGTAATACTTTCTTATTTTTTTGAACACCAAGTTAATATCTATGATCTAAATAACTAAAGCAATATCTTGAGATATTTTTCGTGTCATTTAAAAACCTTGCTTAATCACTATTAAACTAAATTTGCAATCAAAAATTTTGTGATGAATAAAATTTGATACTATAACTTAAGGAACCTTAAACATATCTTAAAACTCTTTTTGCTACTTTAAAATGAAATCTATTTGCATAATTCATGAATCTTGAAAGTGCATTTACAACATATAAGATATTTTGTCTTGCTACTACAAGATACATTACGTAATCAATAATATTTTTATGGAGTATTTCACCCATTATTCTGTTCCATCATCTTTGCACAGCTTCTCTTTTTGACACATATAAGTACTCATGTTTTTGTAATTCTCTATGTTGAATTTCTTTAAGATCTTTTTTGCACACTATCCGTGATAGATGATTCATCCCTTTTCTATTTAATATCCAATTTAAGTAAGTAATATATTTTTCTTAGGTCTATCATCTTAAAGACTTGCATCTCATCTTTTATGAGTTGCTGAATAATTTTAACATTGCTACCTATAATAAAGAGGTCATCAAAAAATATGGAGATTATAATAAATTAGCTTGATCACTATAAAATGGATTTGCTAATACTTTTAATAAAATCTAGTTTCAATAAGTACTCATTAATCTTAGTGTAATAAGTTCTTGATGATTATTTCAAGTTATAAAAAGCTTTCTTTAGTAGACAGACCTTATTATCATGCCTTTTTATATCAAAGCATTGAGGTTGATCAATATATATATATATATATCTTCTTTAAAAAAATCTATTTAAAAATATTGATTTGGCATCAAGTTGACACATTTATATACTTTTTGTGCTATAAATGACTAACAACAACCTGAAAGTGTCTAGCCTTAGAACATAAGCAAATATATCAAAGAAATCTGTCTTTCTTGGGCGTACACTTTTACCATTAACTATTGTTTATGCTTAGTGATGTGTAATTTTCATTTAACTTTATTCTAAACACCTATTTGACTCTAATAACTTTTCTAAATTTAGGACTTGCAACTATTTCCTAAGTCTATTTTCAATCTTAGAGAATTCTTCTTCTATTGTAGTCCTCCATCTGGAATGTTTTCTTACTTCCCAATACTTTATTGGTTCAAGGAAAAAATATTTCATTTATGATAAATGTTAGAAAGTACTTATAGAAGCAGAATAAACTAAGTCATATTTATTTTATAAAGTATTAAAAATCAATTTTTTTTTTGCATTACTCCAATTTCATTGTCATTATCTATAAAATGCATATCCCTACTTATGAAAATTTTCCTTGGGCGAGGTCGAAAAGCTCTGTAACCTGTAAATGTTGATTTATATCCTAAAAAATGTATGGTTTAACTTTTTTATCTAGCGTGTCTCTTTTTATCTATGATGCATAAGTAAACATAAGCGTCCAAAAACTTTAAAAGTTTTCAATAAGGTTTTGTAATCATATCAAATCTCAGAAGGAGCCTTCTCATCTACCTTAATAAGAAGTTTGTTTAGCAAAAAACTAAAATATTTACAACTCCATCAAACACTCCTTAGGTAACCCTTTCTTACGAAGTATACATATGAAATTTTCATCATCATTCTATTCTTTCTTTCATTGACTTCATTTTGTTGAAGAGTGTATAGAGCTATAAATGGATGCTCAACCAATGCCTTCTCACAAAATAGATTGAATTTTTTTAAGGTGCACTCTTTACCATTATTGGACCTCAAAAGTTAGATCTTGCTACCACTTTAGTTCTTAATTCAATGCTTGAATCTTTAAATTCAACTACAACCTTTGGTTTGAACATAAGAAAATAAATATAGCATATTATGGTAAAATCATCTATAAATGCAACATAACATTTTTCTCCCTTTAAATAATGGAGTCCTTTGAAATCTAGCTAAATTTATGTAAATTAGTCGAAGTCTCTTATTTAAAACTGCTTGTTTGAAGGGTAGTCTTACCTGTTTGCCATATTGATAAGCACTGTACCTTGGTAATTCAAACTCTAAATGGGGTAAATCTTGAACCAACTCCTTCCTTTACATACTCAAAATACTAATGTTAGGAAAATGACCTAGTCTCTTATACCAGATCTCTGCGTTGCTTATAGTAATGGGACAAGCTACTTGCTCCTACTTCATTAGATCATGTGATAAGCTTTTGCCTCTCATTTTGATTATAAAGACTTCTTTATCATTATTATCTTTGATCAAACATTGCTTATTTTAAAAAATGACTTAAAACTCCTCAATTAATTGTCCCATACTTAATTTTTAGTCAATATTATGTACATATAAAACATTAATAATTAATTTTATGGAAAAAGGTCAAATTGGACCTTAAGATTTTCGTTAAAGTTTAACTTGAACCTAAATGTTTTAAAACATTCAAATTAAATCCTAACATTTATTAATCGTTTAAAATAACCCCTAAGTTAATAGAAAACAAATTTCCCCATTAAGAATTTTCTATTTTTTGTGAACCTGATAAACATTTAATAGACTATGTTTTTATGCCCTTATTTAGTGTGTCTTGCTTATTATTTGAGATTTTTATGTTGTTTTTAGTGCTTATTTTGTTTCTAGTGTGCTTTTAGGTTTCAATTGAATCCATAGATCAAAAGGAGAGAAAGTCAGGAGAAATCAGGGTAAAAAAGAAAGAATTAGAACTATTTTAGAGAGACATGCCTATGTAATGAAGGACCTGCCCATGTAAGTAACATACATGGTTGTGTAAGGGATCGTATAAGTCATTAAGAACATGTAAAGCTTTAAAAACCTTTTTTGACTGTGTAAATATGGACACACCTGTATAAGTAATGTATACGATCGTGTCCTATACCCATGTAAGCTCCTAAGAATATGTATATATGCGATTTTTAAAGTGTTTTTAAGGCACAAGATCAATCAAACGTGTGAGTGATCGTGTATACTCTAGAAACCTTTATTTTGCACTATAAAAGGTAATTATGAAAAGGAGACATTTGAGTAGTAATTAGAGTCAGAGTTAAAGGCAAAGTTAGGGTTTGAGACACAAGTATAAACCTAGAACAGTGGAAACATAAACATCATTTTAGAGATCTGACAGAGAACAAATTTCCATCGAAGTTTTCAAGGGGATTATATTAGAGAAAAGGGAAATATATATGTATATATATATATAATTCATTCTTTTCTTTTCAATTATTCTTCTGAATTTTTTATGATTGTTTTGTTTTTTATGTTTATAAACTATGTTTTTTTAGTCCCTAAGTATAATGAAACCTAAGTTAGACTGAATAATTTGGTTTGATATTTTATTTAATGAAATTTGATTTATTCATTCATTGTGATTCAATTATGTGCTTAAAGTTTTAAATTAATATGTCTATTATATTAGTTTAATGTATGATTTTCTATGATTGAAGTTGAGAAATTCTTTTATATGAATAGTTCTACCATAATTGGAAGAAGGTACATGCAAACCTAGAGTAAGTCGATGTAAATCCTCCTGATTATGGTCAAACCTAATAGTAAAATTCAAGAACTGATTAATGCAATCTTAGGAATGTTAACTAGACAGATGCTTCAGTTAAGGATTATCTGTTAATATCTTGAGAAAAATATTATCATAAGATAGGAATTTTCAATTTCCAATGATCAATCATAAATTGCATAGTAAAGTGTTAATACCTAAGAAATCTTAGGGGGATTCATTACCTAGGTACTAATTATTTGATATTGATTAATCTTAGTTTTATCTATGTTTTAGTTTATTATTGTGTTAAATTTTAGTTTAGTTTAGTTTTAATTAAATCATCATCCTATTTATCAGTTAGATAATAGAAAAAAATGTTATTACTAGTACTTTTAGTCCCTATAGATCATCACTCGATACTCACTGTTACTATACAGTCTATGTTATAGTTTAATAATGCACTGACCTGTGAGATATATAGTGTAGAGATCAACATCATATCAATTTTTTGGTATCATTAACTGGGACTAGAATATTAGGAATTATTCTAGCCATTATTTCTTATTTTATATCTTTTTATGTTTTGTTTTAAATTTGTTAAATTATTTATTGACTAATTGGTTTTGTCACTTCTATAAGTCTTTGGGTTAGTTTATGACTTGAGAAAATCTATCACACCTAGTTACCGAAGATCCAGAAATTGAGACGATAACCCATATAAATCTTTAAAAGACCCTACTAAGAGAGTTCGAGTTAGATCAATAGATAGAGGACTTGTAAGGTTAGATTGAGACTGAAGGATCATAAACATAGCAGACCAACCAAGGTCCATGTTTGATTATATTAAGCCATATTGAATGGGGATGGAGTCTAGTATCATGAAACCTACTGTCACTACCAACAACTGTGAGATTAAACTGAACATTATTCATATAGTACAGCTGTATATCTAGTTTAACAAGGTTCGAGATAAAGACCCCAATGCACACATCACCAATTGTTTGGAAATTTATGACATAATCAAGGTCAATGATTGCACTAATGATGTGATCAAACTAAGATTATTTCCATTCTCACTAAAGATCGAGTGAAGCAATGGCTAAATTCTCTGTCTAAAGTTATTCAAGGTCAATTAATGATGTGATTAAACTAAAGTTATTTCCATTCTCTGCCTAAGAGATTTATCACTACATGAAACTAAATGGTAGAGAAGTTTCTTCTAAAGTAATTCTTGTTAGCTAAGATTGTCAAACTGAGCAACAACATATCTTCCTATTATCAGACCAATTTAGTGACTCTATATGAAACATAGAAGAGATATTCAAGGAGATGTTAAGGAAGTGCTCATATTATAGTTTACCATCATGGATGTAGATTCAAACCTTCAACAATGGGCTCAACCAAATAACTTGGTTGATGATTAATGTAACAATTGAGGGAACAATGAATAATAAAATGCTAATGGTGTTCTTATCGAGAAAAGCCTAGTGAACTAGTAGGAGTATATAACGTAGATGTAGTTACAATATTGGTAGGCCAGGTCGAACCTTTGAGCGAGAAATTAGATGGATTAATTATGAATCCTCAATTATTATAAGTGATGCAGTATGGTGTGTGCGAGCCAGGATGTATAAGTCAAGAATGTCAAGCACTATAGATCATGGTAAAGCTCAAGGATGTGGATTACATAAGGAATGACCTAGACCCTAGAATAATTCATATAGCAATATATACAATCTAAGATGGAGGAATCACCCAATTTCTCTTAGGAAAATCAACGGTAGCCAAGGAACCCTCCACCAGTATTTCAGCAACACCCACCTCAAGAGAATAGCCAAGCTTGAAAGTTCTCATAACCAAATTTATTCAAACTTTAAAGGTAAGATTTAAGCCACCAAAACTCTATTAAAAATTAAGATGCTTCTATAAATAACTTGGAAAGTTAGATTGGTCAAATTGGGAAGTTAGTTTTTAAAAGTTAATAAAGGAGTTTACCCAGTAGCATTGATACAAGTCCTACATAATATGTGAAGATAGTCAACTTAAGAGCAGAAGGAAGTGAAAGCTAGACCTAAGGTACGGAGGAGAATGACAAAAAGAGTCAAGAGAATGATAAAGATGTAGAGCATCCTCTAAAAGTCAAGGAATTCCAACCTACCATCATATACCCTACTAAGTTGAAGAAATATCGCATAGATGAGCAATTTGGTAAATTCCTTGAAGCTATTAAGCAACTTTATATTAACTTACCTTTTGTTAATGCTTTTTTTAGATGCTAAAGTACGCAAAATTTTTGAAGGAGTTGTTATCTAATAAGAGGAAGCTGGTGGAATTAGCACGATAAGATTAAGTGAGGAATGTTTGACAATTCTACAAAACAAATTACCCAAGAAGCTAAAAGATCTAAGGAGCTTTACTATCCCTTATTTAATTAGTAATTTGTTATTAGAAAGGGCTTTAGCTGAATTGGAGTCTAGCATGATACCATATAAATTGTTCAAGAAACTAGGATTAGGGGAACTATAACCCACTAGGATGAGTACTCAATTAATCGATAGATCTGTTAAATAACCTAAGGGTATTATCAATGATCTAATCATTAAAGTGGATAAGTTTGTTTTCCTAGTAGATTTTGTGATCTTTAGGTCCTGTTTGGCAATCAGCTAATTGCATTCGCTGTTAGCTGATAGCTGATTATATAAGATAATTTGACCAGTGGATTGTATTAGCTATTTTTTAGAGACGTTTGGTAAAATTAGCTATTTAGTATTAGTTGTTTATGTATAAAATGACTTATAAGGACATGACTTTAAAAAAATATAATGAAATGAGTATTATATTTTAAATTTTCTTTGAATATTTAATAAGAATTTAAATTTTATATATTTAATTTTACAAAAATTAAGTTTATAAATCTATTAAAAATATAATACAGAACTTGGTATGGCTACCCAAAATGTTGTTAATCTATAACAAGAAATAATCAAGACCTTTGGGACCTGTGGTTTTAGATGAGCAAATTTGACATAACATCTGTACATTGCTCTATGTGCTAGATTTTCAAATTTCCTAACTTTAAAATGTAGTTTGTGTTGACAAATAACTTATTCGTATATGCAACTAAAAAAATGTATACATTCAATTTAAGTTACAAGGGGCAGATAAATCAACCTATGGCATGTTGGACTCTACTTAGGTGGGGGCAAGACTGTCATAAATGAATCAGCTAATATAAAATGTTGCAGTAAATGAGCTTCTAAAAAATTAGCTAGTTTGGTTGAATCAACCAACCCAACCAGCTCCTAACCAAACAGCCAAAGAGCTTTTTAATATAAATCAAACATCTAATTTGAGGCAAACAACTAATAAACAGCTGAAAAGCTGTTCACTAAACACAGTCTTAATATGGTTAAAGATGTAGAGGTACTTTGGATTCTAAATTGACCTTTCTTAGCCACCATTTGAGTTATTATTGATGTTAATGATGAAAAACTAGTCCTTAAGGTAGGTAAAGAAAAGGTTGCCTTTAAAATATCTAATGCCATGAGACACCCCCTTGAATGTGATGATGCTTGTTATTTTATTTATACAAGTGATTTTATAGTTTCAGATATTATGCAGAATTTTGTTTTTAAAAATGCATTAGAGTTGTCTCTTATTTAAGGTGAGGAGGAAGGCAGGAATAACCCCATAAATAAAGGACAAGTAATCATTTAACCTATGTCAAGGAAAAAAGAGTTTAAAGAGATCGAAAGAAGTAAAGATACCCTCTATTGAAGAACCACTAAAGTTGGAGTTGAGGAAGCTACCTGATCACTTGGAATACGCATTCCTTGAGAAGAATTCAAAACCTGTTATGATTATTGCATCAACTATATATACAGATCAAAAAGAAAAGCTGTTAAATATGCTCAAAGAGTATAAAAGGGATATTGCTTGGAAAATTTCTAACATTAGAGGAATTAGACCTTCCTTACTTACAAGATTCTAATGGAGGAGAACTTCAAGCTAGTTGTACTAAATAAGGCACAAATGATGGTAATACCAAATGAAAAAAATGAACTAATTTTTACGAGAATCGTCACCGGGTGGAGAGTGTGCATCGATTATAAGAAACTGATTGATGTTACTCAAAAAGATCACTTTTCTTTACCTTTCATAAACTAAATGTTAGAGCGACCAATCAAATATATGTACTATTATTTTTTAACTTTCGAGCTACTTCTAGATTCCTACTACCTCAAAAGATTAGGAGAAAACAATGTTCACATATCTTTACGATATGTTCTCTTATAGGAGGACGCCTTTTTGGTTATGCAATGCACCTGTTACATTTTAGAGGTTTATAATGGCCATATTCGAGGATCTAGTCAAGGATATAATGGAGATATTTATGGATGATTTTTTCTCTTTCTAACAATTCTTTTGATTTACGACTCCATAATTTAGAAAGAGTACTAAAGAGGTGTGAGGAAGCAATTTTGGTGCTAAATTAGGGTGGAAATTTTATTTTATGGTATATAAAGGAATATTTTTAGGCTATAAAATCTCTTACATAGGTATTAAGGTAGACAAAGCTAAAATTGAAACTAAGAGAAGCTACCATCCCTACTTTGGTTAAGGGTATTAAAAGTTTTGTAGAGAATGCAAGCTTTTGTAAAAGGTTTAATAAGGATTTTTCTAAAATTGTTAGGACTTTAACCAAGCTATTGGTAAAAGTTGCACCTTTTAACTTTGCTTAGGAGTGTTTAGATGCCTTAAACATTCTTAAGGAAAAATTAACGAACGCCCTGATCATGGTTACACAATATTGGAATTTATCTTTTGAGTTAATGTGTGATGTAAGTGATTTTGTGGTAGGTACAATACTTAGATAATGAAAGGACAAGCATTTTCAGCAAATGTACTACACTAGCAAGACTTTGACGAATGCCCAGGAGAATTATACTATGACAGAGAAATAATTGCTAGTAGTGGTTTTTATGTTCAATAAATTTAGACCTGATCTAATCTTGTCTAAATTTGTTATTTATACTAACCAATCTACATTAAGATACTAAATAATCCGGATGTTAAACCTAGATTAATTAGATTGATTTTGTTGTTGCATGAATTTGATGTAAAGATTAAGGACAAGAAAAGAGTTAAAAACTTTGCCGTAGACCATCTATCTCGGCTTGAAAAACCCAACTTTGGAGGAGATAAAAAAAAAAGAACATTGATGATTCATTCCCAAAAGAGTGCTTTTATAATTTGGAAGAGGTAAGTGATTATGAAACCCCTAGGTTTACAAATATTACAAATTATTTAATAGCTAAGATCTTATCAAAAGTTCTTTCCTATTAGCAAAAGGAGAAATTATTTATTGATTTGAAGGACTATTTTTGGGAAGATTCATATTTGTTTCATGTTTGTGAAAAACAAATAGTGAGAAAATGTATATATCACTCTAAGGAGAGTGGAAATCCTTGTACCTTGTATGCTGGACTAGCCGGAGAGAACCATAATGCGAATAGGATGGCCTAGAAAATTCTTGAGTCAAGTTTTTGTTAACCTTCAATTTTTAGGATACCCAAAGGGTATGTAGCTTTATATGATAAATGCCAATGATCAGGTAATATCTCTCACTGAGAGGAGATACCTTAAGATTTCATTCTTGTTTGCAAAGTATTTTACGTTTGGGGAATTGATTTCATAGGTCCACTTTTAGCTTCGTTTAGTTATAGATACATCCTGGTGGCTGTTGACTATGTTTCTAAATAGGTTGAAGTTTAAACTTTACCCATAAATGGATCTAGGGTTATTGTGAATTCTTGAAAAAAGTTGTTTTCATGCTTTGGTATACATGGAGCAATCGTTAATGATAGGGCACATATTTTTATAATGCACAATCCAGAAAGGTATTTAAAAAAAGTATTGAATCATACATATAATTGCCAACCCATATCACCCTCAAACTAGTGGCAAATTTGGGTAGCTAATAGGGACTTAAAACGAATTCTGGAAAAGACTATAGAGCGCTAGAGGGAATATTGGTCAATTAAGTTAGATGATGCTCTATGGGCCAATAACACGGCATATAAAACACTGATTGACACTAAACTTTATAGGCTTATTTATAAAAAAGCAATTAATTAGAACATAAGGTATATTGGGCTATTAAGCTTAAAAATTATGATCTTTAACTTGTAAGTAAGAAGAGGAGGTTGCAAGTTAATGAATTGGAAGAATGGTGATTGATGGCCTACAAGAACTCCAAAATGTATAAGGAGAGGATCAACAAATATCATGACCAGAGGATCAAGCAATCCAAGCAATTCAAGGAGGTAGATCAAGTTCTTTTATACAATCATCGCCTACCTAAGATTGTTCCTGCTTAAGCTTAAATCAAGATGGTTTCAACCTTTTATTGTGGTGAAAGTATTTCCATATGAAGCAATCGAGATAAGTCATCCTCATAAAGGTAACTTCTAAGTGAATGACCATTTTTTGAAACTATATCTTGGAGGTGAACTTGATAGTATCACAAAGCAAATTAATCTAATAAAATCACCTTAAAATATGCATAGGTACATCTAACTTAGGATGTTACAAAAGTGCTACTTTGGCGACTGACTAAAAATTAGGACATTTTTAATGATTTGATTCTTTCATTTTGTTTTGTTTTCTTGTGAGTTTAGTTTTAAGATTTCATTGATTTTTGATGTATTTTGTGTTGAGTTATTGAGCATCTTTATTATTTTGCCTACTTTTTGTGTTTATGATATATGTTATTTAATTATCTTAAGTTTGAGTGAAATTTTTTAAATTTTCTAGGAATTTTAAGTTGTAGATAATCATTTACATGCCCATGTACATAAAAATCACATTTCTTCATGTTTTATATGGTTTCAATGACCTATACAGTTATTGGACACGACCATGTACATCCTTGAAATTTTTAAAAATTTGCACACATGGCCACAAAGAGTTACAAAGGCATGGGGCACACTTGTGTAGTTCAAAACTTTGGAACATATCAACTTGCACACTCGTGTCATAAGTTACACATTTACAATGACTTACACGATTTGTGTAACTAATCATTTAAGTTCACTATCCCTTTTAAAACCTTAGTTATTCTTCTTCTTTCTCATTTTTCTCCCTCTTCTGCCACTTCTCTAGTACACCCCCTACAACCTAGCCGAGCCATGTCAAATGATTTTACGATGCCCAAATTAAATAATTCTTGCATCTTGCATTAATTACACTTAGATTTGTGGGTGTTTTCATAATTCTAGGGTTTATTCTTCATTCAATGTGCTAGGTTTCACAATGCTTCAATTTAGGTAGTTCTCCTAATTTTCTTCCCCTTTTTTGCAATTATAAGTTGAATTTCATTTCTTTCCCTATCAACTATTATATTTATTTGATGAATTACATTTTGATTAGATGAAATTGGAATTTGGAATTGTTATTTTTGAATACTATGTTATAAATTATGATAAGTTTTGTTACATTATGTATAAATTGTTAGTCAATGTTTGTTAGTTTAATTTTATACCATTTCATATTGTGCATGATTTATAGTTTAATTGTGTATGTAGTAAAGGTTTAATTGTTTAGTTGCTTAACTTCATTTTAAATTTTAGGAATAGCATTTAGTAGTTACATAATTCGTTTAATTTTATGGGTTAATCGCATATTTAGTTTTTTTAATTTTGTTATTATGTCAATTTTCTAAATTATTACGTGAATTTTATTATTATTAGTTTAATTTAATTTTTAATAGCATATTTTTGCAATTACATAACATTTGGTCAGTGAACGGATTAAGTGTAGAGAAATGAGTGTACAGATTAAGTGTAGAGAAATTTTCTTTTTCGCATTGATATCATTGTTTTATCATATTTTATTTTGTTTTAAGTATAATGACAAGAAGAATGGAAGCAGTGTAATATCGAAGGGCAAAGGAGATACCAAGAAAACAATAAAGATGTGAAGGGTCTTCTAGAGACTAGAGTGGAGCTTTTCCACCACCAGCTCTAGATATTATTGCACATCCATTGGTGTGACATTAGATGTTGTATTTTAATGTCACGGCCAATGAGGAGCAATTCGAGATGCTTAAAGAAAAAAGGTTTAGGACCAAAAGATGTATAGATTGGGAGGCACTAAAGTAGGTCAGCTTGGCCTAATAGGTTTGGTATCTTACCATTATTGGAGCGTAGTCTCAGTTCTTTAAGATCATAAAGGCTATATATTAGGAACTTATACTCAAGGTGTCCTTTATAGTGGAAAAAGGCCACTACCATTAGGAGAAGGTGATTGAGAAGAGATTGAGAAAGGATACTCATATATTTGAGAACCAGTTTGACTTCATGCCAACAAGGTCCACGATAGAAGCTTTACATCTCTTTAGAAGATTAATGGAATATTACAAAAAAAGAGAACATAAAATATACATGATTTTAGTACGTAGGAAAATCATATGAAGTCCTATGACCTATGTACGGGTTATTAAGGATATGTGTGAAGGTGTAAAGACTAGAGTAAGGATGACAGGAGGCAATATATATCTTTTTTATTGATATTAGCTACATTAAGGCTCCTTATTGAGCCCCTTTTTGTTTACAATTGTGATGGATGGGCTCACTAAGAATATCTAGTAGGATGTTCCTTGGTATATGTTGTTTGTTGATGACATTGATTTTGTGGATTAGACAAAAAGAAGTTGTCAATGTCAAGCTAGAAATTTAGAGGCATATGTTAGAGTTAAACGATTTTAAATTAAGATTAAAACTGAGTATTTAGAATATAACTTTTCGGGCCATTAGGTGGGTTTTGATGTGAAGGTAAAGATTGGTTTATAAATTATACTATAGAAAGAGTATTTTAAGTATCTAGGATCTTTCATTCAAAGCAATGGAGAGATCGATGAACACAGAATTCACTCTATAACATGAGAGTGACTTAAACAAAGAAGTGCATCAAGAGTTTTATGTAATAAAAAGATATCACTCAAGTTCAAAGGTAAATTATATTGTTTAGCAATTAGGTTAATCATGCTCTATAGGGTGAAATGTTGGCCATCAAACAGGTACATAGTTATAAGCTAATGGTAGCGAAGATGAAGATGCTCTGTTGGAGATACAATTTTACTAGAAAAGATAAGATTAAGAATGTTACGGTAAAAGAAAAATTAA
>JAOQMS010000005.1:7563121-7580911 GCA_027563885.1 Erythroxylum longipes
GATGAAGATGCTCTGTTGGAGATACAATTTTACTAGAAAAGATAAGATTAAGAATGTTACGGTAAAAGAAAAATTAAAGGTGGGTAATATAAATGGAAAATTAAGAGAGATAAGGCTTAGGTGATTCAGACATATTAAGAAGAGATATCCTAATGCTTAAATGAGAAAATGTGAAAAGATTGTACTTAGAGACTATAAGAGGAGAAAAGAAAGGACTAAGAATAATTGAGGGGAAGTGATCAAGAATGATATAGTTCTACTAGAACTTATCGAAAAGATAACTCTCAATAGAAAACTTTGGCATACTAGGATAAGGATAAAGGATTTCTATAGAGAGGTTCTTCCCCTTCTCATGGTCTTTTAAACTTTTTCTTTTAAGTCTTTTATGATCTTATATAAAGAGATCCTTGCTTTTCTCATAGGCCATTTAAGCATTTTCTTTCGAGTCTTATGTCTTGTATTTAACCTAAGTATTTAATATGTAGTACTTCTCTCTTAATTATTTGGCCTAAACATTTTCTTACTTACCTTAAATATTTTCTTATAATGACTTATTTGATTTATTTATGTACTTGTCTTCTTTCATGTTTGCGTACTTCTTTGCTCATTTTATCTTTTATTTTTTTACTCTTATTTGATTTATTTATGTACTTGTCTTCTTTCATGTTTGCGTACTTATTTACTCATTTTATCTTTTATTTTTTAACTCTTTGCCTTGTGTTATTTATATTGTACTATTTATTATATTATTTATTTTATATTTTTATTTATACATATTTTATTATTATATCTATGTTTTTATTATTATTTTAATATGTATATGCCTATCTATCTATCTCTCTCTTTCTCTCTCTCTCTCTCTCTATATATATATATATATATAATTTTTATGTAAGTTTATCGAAAATAACCTCTCTACTAATTAGGGATAAGAGTGCATATTATTGGACCTCTCTAGACTCTGTGTATCAAAGAAAATTAATGTTGTTGTTTTGCTAACAATTAGTAAATAATAAAAAACTAAATGAAATCTCCTAAAATTTTGATCAAATTGTTGGTCAGTGTCTGCGGGATCGGATCCCGACTTGATTTTTTAACACAAATAATGTCATGCAACTTTGAACGCTTCAATACCAACTCTAAAAACATCATCATCATCACACCCAGTTAAATCTCGCATCAATAGGAGGTCTAAAGAGATCTGATAGTATGCAACCTTACTCCTACAAAATAGAGAGATTGTTTTCGGTAGACCACGAGCATTAAAAGCCTTAATCCATGTGTGCAGTTACTTCTACGCATATCAGCAATTTTATGCATACATTCAACAGGTACTGAAGGACAACAATTACGAAGTAACTAACACCCGACTAAAATTTCTGAACTTCACTGAACCTGTCATTGCTTCGGTAACAGCTTGACATAGAAACTCTAAGGAGGAGACTAGAAAAGACGAATCATTTGGGCCTTTTTAAGGAGGTTGGAGGGCAAGTCCTTGGAGAGGCGTGGATCAAATTCCAAGATTTGTTGATGCGAGTCCATGTTAAGAAACCATTCAATTCGAAAGAGCGAATTTAAGTTGATAATTAAGGTTCATTAAATAGATCATATATTGTTTTATCAGTTAATAAATAAATAAACCTTATTTATGAGTGAAAAATGAAATATTTTAGTAGAATGAGCCTGACATAAGGCAGCCAGTGGCGCAGGTCCTTTCTCATTTCTGAACTGAATTATATTCAAGTAACATCAAGAAATGAAATGAGATGTATTACAAAAAACAGAAGAGTAAAATAAACCAAATAATGTTGACGTTTTATGATATTGCTTTAGAAATTGCACTGCAATGACGGGGTTGGTTCCCCCAGATTCTGTCTTCGTATTGAATCAAAGAACTTACTTTTCTGCTGCAAAGGTCACCAATCTTGTCTGGTTTCACCTCTCGCTTTCCTGTATAATCTAACTGAATTGTAAGATTCTATTCAGTCATCTGTACACTGTTATGTCCGGAGCTATGGTTCTCTGAATTCGATTCTGCTTGATATTAGAACTTGAATTCTTGATCTTATGACCACGTGAGGAATTTCTCGCAAATCATCCTTCCAGTGCCAATCCAATATGAATCTTATAAATGGTTGCTACTTCCTGCCTGAAGTATGCTTTCAAGCTTCTCTATGTTCCAATTCATTTGCTTTGCTGGAATCTGGTTTCAAAGGTCCATCTGAATAATGATGCTCTTGCTCATGATGAACTTGCACCGTCCAAATCACCACCAATAACACCATGATAATTGCCAGACACAACATTGATGCCCATACAATGTGACCGTTCCGCTTCAAAGGTCTACAGTGCTTTGAGATGATCTCCGAAAAGGCATTCTTAATTGTCAGACATTCTACCAGGTTTTCCATTCCAGGATATGCATCTAACAGGTTCTGTAGAGATATTGCATAAGCTGTCAACGTCCTTGAGGTACTCGCAGGTATGAATTGTCCATTATCACATCCTCCATTGCTGGAATCTGAACAAGTAAGCTCCTTCAACACCTATTGAAGGGGAAGGCATAAGACGAGAGCTTGAGGACTTTAGGCCCATTACTGGTAATGCAAAAAATTGACAGCAACTGAAATTGCAGAGAAAGTTGCTGACGCATAATTGTGATTATAAACTAATTAATGTTCCTATCTTTCCTTGAAATACCTCTGGGATGTCTTTTATTCGGATTGTATTAGCAGGGCAATCATCTGGCTCATATTGGTTGTCTGGAGGTGCAGTGAAGGGATTGCAGATGGAAAAGAATGTGGTGGATGATCCTTGCATAGCTGATAAATTTGCATTTATCTGCAGCAGCAGAGAGAAAATGCTAGTCGTAATCAATTCGAATTACTAAAGTCTTTCTCCAATTCTGTTATAAATAAGTCAAAAATACCTGATTAACAAGGTTGTATACCCCTGCCCCAACATTAGACAAGACCGGTTGTGCTGTGAGCAGTTGATCACAGGGAAGGATGGAGGTCAAGCTACTGTTGTATGGATTTTCTTCGAAGTTTTCAAGAGCCGTACATGTATCACTGGAGAAACTGCAAAAGTGTGGTTCTTGTGGGGAATCTTTGTAACTTTGTAGAAGAAATCAGGGAAATGAACTTAACACTTACTTATCTAGGAAGAAATATAACCCAAAAAAGAGCCAGCACAGAGCAGTAAGGAACCAACAAAGCAGTATTATCCTGCAACATAAGGAAACAATAATAAATGTTGAAAGATAACCCAATGGACATGATAGTTTTCTGTCAAAGAATATTCTGGTAAGGATACATTTCAATGCTTAGGTTTCTTACAAACGAAGGGCTCTTCTTCTTGACCTCGAGATTCCAATGACTGCAGTAGAAAAAATCCAATATTCAGTGAGAATTGCATAAAAAAATCCAATATGACAAAAAGTTGACTGAAAGTGAAGTGTTTGGGTGTCAAACTGTCAATAAGATGTTAGCTTCTGAAAACATTGTCATTGAACAGGAATGTGCCAATTATACTGTGAACATAAATTGGAAACGTATTTTGTAGGCATAGAAAGGCAGACAGAAATGGAAAGGCACCTGAACCAGCAATTAAACCAACCAGGTTCCAGGCAATAATCACTTTGGTCATTATGTACCTACCGTCATCAAAAATACACATGTTGGAAGCCTGAGTAGCAAAATGCATAGGACAAGTGGTAGATGTTTTTCAGAATTTCACCATGCTTGGGTTGAATGATTTCTGGACAATGTTTATATTCGAGAGATGGGTGGCACAAACTTACACTATCTTGAGACCGTCGTCAATCAAGCGACTATTTTTTTTAACTTGTCTATGTATGTTAGCAGCTTCAGCATCTAGCTTTTCGGATATAGATGTGAGGAAATAAGATGCATCGCTAATACTTTTTCCTGATGCACCAAAATTTCCAATGATACTTTGGTTGGTCGATCCTAGATTGTCTCTTATTCCTTTTATTGCTCGAGTAGCATTGTAAATGGTTTCTGAAGCACCGTTTGCGGTGTCAATGATGATGTTGAGAACAGTTTTTGCTTGATAATTGTACTTTGCATTCCCTCCAAGAACCAGACCAGACGCAGTTCTGCACATAGTACTGACAAGTCAACTTTTTCCTTGTATAAAAGTCTTCAGGATTCGAAATTGAACTTCAGGGACTTACATTGCCAGGATAGTGAATAACACAGAAAAGAAAATACACCATATCCGTATGTAACGCTGCTTAAAGCAGGGAGATGTATTTTTTAGCTGTCTATTCCTTCTGCTTTTGCAACAACCTAGGATTGCTAGAAGAAAGCTTCCATATAGTATGCCAATAAGAAGCCAGACAATCGCAATTGCATATCCAGAAATTCCTGTAAAAACAGTTGACTGCCAAATGAAAATATGTTATTTTCTAAAATGACGGGTTACCATTTGTATGCCATTCTGTGGATCTCAGAAATAAAACATCGTACGAATCCTCTTACTAGACCCCCATTTTTATGCCTGAAATTAGTAAGCATGATCCTTGCAACATATTATTACAGTATTCTCATTAGCTAGTTAACACCAGTTAGTTACAGCACTCCATACTGGAAAGATTACGAAAGGGATATGATTAATCTTAACTTCCATGGATTGGATAAATGATTACATGTTCTATGCAGAATGTTCCAACTTAATACCATTGATGTTACTTCAAACATATTACACTACTTATTAATGGGCAGAGAGAGAGAGAGAGGCTTACACTCCAGTAATGCTTGTTGGTAATGTCATAGCCTCCTCTATACTTTTTAAAATTGTCAAGAGGGTCCACTCTCACCGTGTCATCCCACTCTCTACTGGCTTCCGAGGCATTGTCTAGCTTGAGATGATTTGTTCCTATAGTCCAAGCACAAGTTTGAAAACAAAGTCTACTTTCCTTTTGCTAATCTATATACCGTAGTATGTACCAATAAACGAAATAAATATAACCTTAACATAAAGAAAAAGGTAAGTCCAAATCCAAGTTTACGTTTAATTGAGTCTAAATAAGCGTGATCAAATTCAATATCTTCAAATTTTTGACGTATTAAAAAGGTTCAAATTTTTTTGTTAATTTTTATTTTTCAACTTAAAATCAATTTGAACTTTTATACGAGATATTTTAGATAATATTTGACCTAAAATTAAATCCGATTTTTTTCTATATTTTAATTCGATTACTATTAATTTATTTGTGTTTCAATCTTTTTCCAATTTATTGGAATTACATTTTTTAAAATATAAAACGGTAGAATTCATAAGTGCCTAACTTATACACATGATTAATGCTAATTTCAGTGTCTCGCTAACTTTACAACGCCAGTTATATATTAATATGATCAAGTTCAGAACATATTTAAATTGAAATTAGCATAATAACAATTTTTCGGAAAGAGTCTTTCTATTAATTAAAGGTAAAATTACGAATTATTAGATCTTCCTAAACTTTAAATATCAACGAAATTTTTACTGGATTATTGTTGGTGACTACTAACAATTTTGAGCAAGTGATTATTTTATTCTGAGTTAACCGTAAGGATGATTTTGTGAAGTTGTCTGAAAGTTGGAAAAAGTCAAAATTGAAAAATGTCTTCCCACTTACCTTAATTTTAAGGTGAAATCTTATTTTATATTGCACTTAGTGGATGGATTTAATGAAACCTCACTATCGTTCTCTAATTTACTCCTTAAGTACATGAACTTTTATTTGATTTCAACATCAAAAGGTTGAATTTAGTTTTCTGTCACGGTCTCGACAAGCCTAATACACAAAATATAGGTCTAAATCACAACAAATGATAGTTTCATGTGTTTGGTTTTTCTCCAATTAATTACGACTATTTGGTATCTTATAATTTTTGTGCATTTAATAAAGGCTTTTAAATTTTATGTATTGAGAAATGGTTTAAGAGTCGATATAAAAAGAACCAAAAGTTTAAATTATTCTAAAATAGCGTGTCAATATTAATTATAATTGATTAAGATATAGATTGTTCTTGATGTTTACTGAAAATTTTTAAAATTTGTAATTTATCTGTAGTTTAAAGTCAATTCCAATATTTTATTTTTAATATTTTTCTAAAATCAACAATTAATTAATCACGATTTTCATTTTTGTCAATTGATGTTTATCACATAAATTGATTCTATAATGGCATTTCGCATTCCAAAAAGGAAAGTCTAATTTTTCGTATATTCTACAAGTATGCAATAGTTTGTAAAATATAAATAACCTAATTATGTAGTAAAACATAGTTGGAGTGTTGGACACTAAAGATTGGTTTATATGGTGATATGTCTTTGTTTTTTTCTAACTTACCTGGCAAAGAAGCACTTGAGGAGATTAGTTCTCCTGAGCCTAAGATTAAAACCAAGAGAACAAAGGGCATACTAAGTTGTGTGGAGCCCATACTTATAACCTGTCAAACAAGTAGAACAAGAAAAATAATGAGCTTTGAAAGGAAATTAATGGTTCATGCAAAGCAAATTTGACCAAACCAACCTATCCCATTAGCCATTTGCCCCTCTAACTAAACCCAATGCCAATACCAATATTGTTTCCCACTAGAAAATAAAGATACAAACTAACCCATCAAACAAGTTCATTTGGATTTCAAACTTTTATTCATCAAACAAGTTCCTATAAGCCAGGACTCAGCGCAGGACTTAAACAATAAGGGAGAAAGAGAGAGGGTATCCATATGTATATATATTCCATGGAGGAAAGGCAAAGGAAAAGGGAATTTGTGGCCACGTGTGAATTGAGAAAAATATGTTCAATTATGTCAGCGGGTGCACTAACTTTTCTAAAAGCTGCCTGTTCGATATCTTTGCAAGAAAAGAATGTTTGATGATCAGCCTACCATGTATGAAGTGAATGAATGTTAATATTCGGAAAGCACAGAAAGATCGATTTGGTCCCTTCAGGACCTTAAACGGCTTGAAGAAGACTGAATGTTATGACGAATGATCAGCTTATCCGAGAATATGTCAATGAACTACACTGGCAGTGATCATAAGCAGAAAACCACACAAAAAAGAAGAAAATCAAGAAATACCTGTATATATCTGATCAGCCAAGTAACAAGAACTTGGAAATTGGTGAACTCTTTCAAAAGTTAAAGGCTTCCTTTCAACAGCTTCTGCAACTGCAGTTCCAAGAATATCTACAATCTGTGCTCTGATATATCATCAAAAACCTTTCAAATTTCCAACTCCAGGCTCTCAAAAATCGAAAAGCTTAATTGACACAATCCTAGAAGTTGAAGTCTCTTTGGACAGGAAAATAACTTTCAGGAAAGATGAGCAACTGCATGTAACCCATATCTAGACACGCAGTGACGGTTTGCATGAATAATCATTTAAGACCAAGTTTTGCGTGTTCTCAAAGCCCTTGGAAGGGAGAACTAAAGTCAAGAACTTCAACAGAAGCACCTTAAAATTTCCAATGCCCTTCAATCAAGTCTATTTATACCTTTCAAGACAAAGAAGGCAAACTCGTCATAAGGCCACATACTTCAATTTTGCTCATAAAAAACAATTATGTCAAAGCATGCATATACACTGCTTCTGCCGTCGTATTAAGGACCGGTCAAGCCGTGTTCAACATTTCCATACATAAGGTGTTGTTAACCAAACCCCACTCCTCCTGGAATCCCACCAACTCCTTAAGCTTTATTCCTTCCATGCATATTAGTTAATTACATACACAAACATATACATTAATTACGAATCCAATTTTTTTCTTCTTTTTATTTCAAATTCTACCAAAAATCCACTTAATTTCTAGGCAAAAGGCATATTTGAGGTCAGTTTTAACGACCACTTGGTAATACGTTCTTTTTGTCGTTTTGGTTATAAGTCTTGGATATGCTTTTCTTCCTGTACGTAAGATGTTAATCCAACCACTTCTTACAAAAGCATGTACCTATGTCGGCTTACCCTAATCAACTAATAAACAAAATGAAACATCCCAACAGGATTTTCTTTTTGTATGAAGAAAACAAAGAAGCAACGTTTTTAGGTTTCAATTTCTTCTTTCTTCCTTTTGCTTTTATTCTTTTAACTTCTTCTTTTCTAATTGAAAAAAAGGCTTCCGTGATAAGGGGTTGGTCTTCGCCTAAGTAAAGTTGAGAGTTCGACTCTCGCTTGTGTATGCAGCAGCGTTAAATACTCGGTAGTAGTACTAAGCTGCCCCTCAGGTCTCACACAGTATGAGTGGAGAATAATATAGGCATGGTAATAAGTTAAAGGTGTCAACCGACAGTTAGGGTCCACTCAGAATACTTCTTAAATTAACCCAAAAAAAGGGTTCCGTAAAAAAAATCGAGATGAAAAGGTTAAAGGTAATAGTTATTTAATATCAAATTGCTTTTATAATTAACGAAGAAGACAGAGTTTGATCACAAATCTAACAACACTAAATTTAGGGAATTTAATCTTGTTTTAAGACGTTATAAGAGATAGGAGTCGTCTTGAAGGTCTGGAAGAAAATGTTATTGCAGTTGACCACCCCGTTATACCCAACTTCAAATCATAATAAAGGATCTAAAGTTAAAGATTTCGTACAAATTAATAAGGTCCTAATCATATATATCCTGAAATCTTTTTTGATAATGACAATATAAAAACCATAATTTATTGAAGGTAACTCAATTCAAAGCCATTTCGTACAAAACTGCATCTTCATATAAGGATAAGGTAATTGAATCCATCAACTTCAAGTTACTATAGACGCGTATACCTGCGCCTGTGTGTCTCTGTTAAGTACACTTTTTTCTTTTACATGTATCTATATACGACTAATAATAAACATTACAATTATCGAACTATAAGAACCTTTTGAAGTTGAATTCCAATTTCAAAAAAAAAAAATCATAGAAAACAAAAGGGACCAATAAGGATTTGGGACGTTGAATTGGAGCAAGAAGGAAGCAAGAAACTGAGGCATAAGAAACGCAGTGTTGGCTTGTGTCACGTTTTAGCATTACCACATCCACAAACCTCAACTTACCCTCTGATCAATTCCTTGTCCTGTTTTTCTGGGTTTATCTATAGCGTTAGACGTAAACAAATTAACAAATCCAACATTAATCAAATCAATTAACCAGGGGTATTATATTATCCAAGTATAATATGGCACGCCATCATCCATATCAAACAATACAAATGTAGTGCTGTTGGAATTTCAATAGGATCCAGCAAAAGTATTTTAATTTTAAATTTAGAAGAGATGAATTTTTGTTGTAAGTGAAAATCTTCCCTTCAGAACTGAGTAGATCCTTCGTTGATTCATTTTATTACATCGGGTAACAAATCATTGCATTTAATTGTTTTTTAAAAAAAAGTTAATTCAATTTCATTTATATTAAAAATATAAAAAATTACAGGTTTAAGTAAAAAAAACAATTTTATAAAAATAAAAAAAAAAGTTACGTACATTATGACTATCCATTCCAGACACCCGGGAAGTCTCGTGCAATGATCCGTTGACTTTATTAAAAATATTTATATTTTGTTATCCATTTGCTGCAATAAAATTGTCTTTATCTGCAAATGACTCAAATCATTCAGTTCGTGAAGATTTAATTTTAACAGCCCTCGACGCCTGAACTGTAATGGTAAACCATCTGCTTATATTACAAGAGTGTATGTAACATATCTCTCAAAATGTATATCCATGATGCATGCAACTTATCTCCCATCCCCTGTGCATGTAGCTTGACATATGTAAGATTATCTAAGAAATTTTCAAGGAAAAAAACAATGAAAACCATTAACACTAACTTCTGCTGCTTTTTATTTCCTAGTATTTACAGAAACTCCAAGTCTGTTTCAACTGCTTTCAAGTAAACCATATGTACGGGAAAACAGAAAACCAGAGCTATTTTTACAGCATTTCTAAGCTGAAGGTTATTAGAACCGGTTAATTCTCAGTAAAGGGTTTGGGGAGCAGCCGTTAATGGTCGATTTTATCTTGAACCACAATTGAATTGAGAAGAATCATCAAATTTTTGTAAGGTTTGGTGGGGGAAGCAACTTTTTAGTCAGCTCTTCATCTAGCTTAACTGGGAGTGGTGGCATCTGCTTCATTACTTCTGGCAAGTAAATCCTGCACATAAGCAAAACAATCAGAGTCCGTTCATCTGGAAACATAGAGCAAGATTTCCAGAAGATCCTATTCATTTTAATCCATTGGTTATCATCCAACACAAAGAATCCATGAGATGCTAGCTGTTGAATAAGGTAGTCCATAATCATGGCCTTTGTTCTACTGTCTGGCCACAGTTTCAACCCCTAACACCAAATGCCGAGTTGCGGACTGAACAAAAACATGGCAACAGAACAACTGTAAAACCAGTTCCTGAAACAAATTTTTGTGTAATTGATCTTCAGGGTCTGGTTGAGTATTGTAATGGAACCAATGACATGCCACATACAACATAAGCCTCAGTTGTCAGAGCCTAATCACTTGAGCTTGACAAGCTCAAGATTTGGGCACAGATCTGGCTCTTGCAGCAACACAGCTCACAGGCTACTTCTCTCTTTTCTTGAATTTTATCTTCAATCGGGGAATACAAGCACTCAGGCATTTCACAGTTCTAAATCAAGTGTCTAAAGGCACTGCCCTTTATCCATATCAGCTTTTGTCAATGTTCTTCAAACATGAGCATCATTACATACTTTAACAAAATGAATGTGAACTCAAAAAAGAAAACAATAATATCACATTTGAACCAGAAAGAAGATTATATCACCAAAAATATCTTAGCAATTAGTGAAATACAAGTAATAAAAACATAAATCAAATAAACTATACACAAATTATCAATTAAATTCGCGAAGTGGTTAAATAAACCCTCAATCTTTACTCTCAAATAAAAAAATGATCCGCAGCATTTAATTTAACCCAATAATATTACAATGTAGAAAAGATCAGCCTTAAAAGACTGATACCAAAATAAGGATCAGATTATTAGTTTACCAAGTTAGGGGTTAATTGAACTCTAAACAAGATAAGAAGTCACGCTTTTAGAAGTAAACCTTAGAGGTTTATTTGATCCTTTCCTAATTAAATTCTGTTTCTACAAGGAAAACAACGCTATCCCTTGAATGCGTGGCATATAAAGAAAATGGTTCCATAAGGGAGATAAGAAGATGCCCTTGTCCTCATGAAATTTCCTATCAAGTCCATTGGTATGTCTTACGAATTCACTTCAAGGCCACACACAAATGAGGAAGCATGAAATCAAACAAAAGGTTCATCAACACCAATCTCTGACTTGAAACTAAAAAAGCATCCTAAATTTCACATAAATTAATGTAATATTAATTCAAGAACATAACAAAAGTTTTCTTTTTACTCTAGCCATTAACATCAACATATAGACATGAAATGAGACCTTTTTAGTGTCAAGTTCTAAAGACAACATAAAGAAAGTTATGTAATTTCACTTAATAACCTAGCACACAAGCTCATTCAAGGCAAGCTCATGAGTACAAGCTTGAAAAGGAGTCCTGAATTTTCTAACTGCAAGTACTGAAAAGCTGATAAACAGCACTCAACTTAACCATCCTTCATTCCTAAACTAGGAGGACTGTAGAATGGTAGATCTTATGCTAAAGTATATAACAGATTGGATCACAAGGAGTCAATTTTCTTTAATACTAATCTGTTTGTGTCAGATATTATGAATCATCCCTTTTATGTGAATGCTGGGCACATAAGCATATAAAGGACTTTAAATTTCAAAGTTAAGAGTGACTGACTATACAGAAATTAAGCTGATAAGAAGAGAGTAAGCAGGTAAGAACTCGAACATACAGAAAATGAATACTTCTTTAGAGAAACAAATAGAAAGAACAGAAATAGAGAAAATTCAGAAGATATATGATGCTTATCAAGTACAGACATATTGATAAACATAAAGCACAGCTGAGAACATACCCGTCCATAATTTTGAGGATGTTGTCACGCATTTGGGCAAGTAGAACAGTGTTCTCCTCAAACTGAAGAGGGATAAGAAAATGAGTCATTAGTATGAATTACTTCTCACGCAACAGTATTGTCATTTTGTAATATCTTGAATAGCCATTGCCTTTTCTACTCAACTGATTTCAAAGTAAACAAAAAAGGCTACTTTTATTGAAAGAAGGTAAACTTGACTGGAGCTCCCTCCTTAGGAAAAGATTAAAGTGGGATGGTGAAATACAGTGCATTAAAGAATTTCTTATCATGGTCAAGATAACATACGTAGATTCACTAATTCGTTATTTTTTCCCTCAAAGAGTAATATACAAGACATAATAAAGGAAGAGGAAAGTATTAATGCAACTAGAATCACAAGAAAGCCTATTAAAATCATATATTTCAAGTATTATCAAATTAAGCAACTTATAAGCCCCTATCTTCTAGAGAGGAGTCCAACCAAAATATCAGAGCTATAATTGGCAAGAAGTTTTGATTTTTGAGGGATTAACTCTTTCCAAAATAATTTGAAAGTGAAATTGATGGACATGACATTCACCTGCATGGTTGAAAAATTTTCAGATATTTGCTTTATTGTCTCTTTATTTTGGTCAAGAAGCTTCCTTGTGACTGTGCTAAGGGCTGCACCAAAAAAGAACATGCAGCTACTCAATATGCTATTGCAATGGAAAGGCGTAACCAATTAAGCAGCAGAAAAGGATTATTACAGAGCATATCCATAAGTCCATCTTAAAATTTTTACAGATTCCAATCAGGGGGCCTGATCCAGATATAAGTATAATCTGTTAAAAGTACTCTGACAAGTACAATTTCAAAAATATAATCAAGTATAATAAAACTCCATGATACCCCATCCCAAAGGTACTTCCCTTTCACGCCCATGATCAGTATGATGGTAATATCTTTTGGAAAACAGTACTTAAACATAGTACCTAAATTTCACAGGTTATTGGGCTACTTATATACATGCATTTGAGGTTCTTAAACAACGGCAGGTTGTAGAAAGCATTATCAGCTAACGAGAAGTTGGTCTGTCTGTCAACAGCAGAGAGTTGACAACTATTTCACATGCGCAGAGTACATTTTGTTGAAGAAAAAAGTGTTAAATACTTTCCTATAACTTCTGTTTCTACAAACAATGCAAATTACACACTAAATTGTTTCCATAAAAAACTCAATTAAGCTTTATGTAAGTTTCTGTCAAGCTTTTTAATATGGTGTGCCGAGATATTTACATTCCCGAGAAAGTTACTAATCAAATCCTTCTAAATACTTTACACCTCTAGCTTTCCATGCTAGATAAGCCAATATTCACAACATAAGGACTCACCTACTGACCATATAATTAAAATAGCATCATTTAACTGCATATAGTGTTGTTAGATGAGCCATACTACTAGTTTAAAAACTGCAATTATGGACAGAAATCAAAGGTTTCTTAGATAAAAAAGAGTTCATGGCTTAGAATCCACATGGGGAAAGATTCAGTTAGGGAGTCTGAAGATGGCATAAGCATAATCTATTAGCAGAAACCTAACAAGGATATTCGTAATCACGAGGCTTCCATATTGTCCAAACACCTTGCTATTACACAGTCAATCTTGGAAAATTAGGTTATCTGGTGATTAACAAAACTAGAAGAATTAGAATATCTGATCAGAAAAGCACAACAATATCATAATAACAAAAATCATAATAAATAAAACATAAAAGTTTTCCTAATTAGCAGAAAAAAATAAATTTGCAAAATATTCTAGTAGAACCATGCAAAAATAAAACGAAAACATAGTCCATCACCTTTGTGAGGGACGTCATCATCAGTGTCTGCAGACATCCTAAGAGTTGTGCAACGAGGAACATTGGGCCTCGCCATGAGCTGTGAAGTCCTCGTTGAATGACTACTAACTCTTCCCTGAGAAACAAAGGCAGATTATCTAGAATCTGAGGAAAGCACAATGACAATTTAAATTGGAGATTCTTTCACCACGTGTATATTTTTTACTGCATGATGCCACGTTCATACGTTTCATGAAAAGGTGTTCCGTAAAACCATTGCCCGCTCATTGTTTTACAATAACAGGTGTCTCTTAATTAGATTATAGTTATGCTGAAAGGAGTATATGCCTGAGCTTTTCTAGTGACAGTCTCAAATTTTCCTCTCTTTAACCCACACATGCACATCCTAGACAGAAAAGCAAGGGAAGAATGAATAATGCATATTCACTTGTGATGCACAACTAATACAATGTTAAACTGTGCGTTAATAATCCGTAGGATATTCACTGGGAATCGACCAAAAGTAAAACCCATGGTAGCAATACCTACCCTTTTTTCTTTGTCTTTCCCAGCTAAATTTCCATCTTTCCTTCTCTTACTATTTTCCTTTTTCTGGACAAATAAATGTGCAAAGCAATAAAATAAGTTGACCAATTTCAGGCTCTACAAGTATCAGATGCATAAATCATTTTCAATTTACAAGGTAAAAACCTCTGGAAGTAGAATAATTAAACTGGAGAGCTTAACACAATATTTCCAACCAGTCCCATTTTGAAACCATGGTTAGAAAAGCACCTTGGTAATTTCGCCATCAAGAGACCAGGTTTCAGTAATCTAAGGAAGCAATAAATATGATTATCATTTTTAGAAACTACAATATCGAGCAGCAGAATAGAGGATTAAGATAACTCAACAGTCAGCCATCTGCAACGCAATGCAACGTCCCGAACTGTCTTATTTGGTAGTTTTGTTGATATGTTTGCATAAAATGTTACGAGTGACTCAGCTGGACTTCTCCTGAGAAACAAACCAAACCACGTGGTTCAAATAAATTATGTGAGTTGTTAATGTTTTCAGAATCTCAATGTAGGTTAATGGTCAAAGTAATGGGAATCTCAAGTATGCTGTCAATATATAATGTAAATAACTACAAACAACTTACAAGATTTTACATGACCTAAAATTTGGGTTCAATCAAGAAATCCCAGAAGTTTCGTTACAGAAGCTTTCTGGGTTGGAAGTAAGTCAAATGTAATAAGAGAATGATGAACATTAAAATTTAGGAGAGACTATTGTAACGCTCAGGTTAAAGTTCCTAGATCGGGATCAACAACCAAAATACAGTTGAGAGATTTTCCATACATACATTCCCAAAACTTGGAGAAAGAAATTTAAACACTCAAGCCGATGACCAGTATCTAAGTTTAAATTAAAAATCAGGTAATATGTGGATTTGTGGAGTCAAAACGACCTCCTGTTTACTTGGTTGGCCAAAACATCAGGTAATCATTAGTTTTATTCAGATCTAGCCCATGACATTATGTTCTGCAAAAGTGTCTATTTTCTAAAATATCATGGCTGAGTTCTGGGTATGCTTGAATGCATTTGTACAGGAAAAATCATAAGGCAAAATCTGAAGTTTTATACTTGAATAATTCCACTAATATTCAAAAGAAAAAACATTTACGATACTCATTCACGGCTGATTTCAAGAGAAGTTTAAACAAGATAATGAACTATTCAACAGAATCAACAAGAACCACAAGGGAAGGAAAATTTAACAGGTATGCATCATAATCGCAAATAAAATTTCCAAGAACCCAACTGAGCAAAAGTCGCAAAACATGATTAGTTCAACAAAACCTCTCAAATAACGAAACTTACTTAGCCAAGCCTGCATTAAGTATTGCCTGCTCTTTGAGGCTCCAATCCGTTGAAATACCAGGATTATGCTTCAACGCCGAACTCAAAGTCTTCAAACCCGAATTGCTGCCAACGGCACTGGTACTATTGAATGGATAAGAAGCATATTTTGCATCTTGATAATGAATGCCAAAGGCGTTCGCCATAACGAAAACTTAAAAAGAAAAAGAAAGAAGCGAGAAAGATAGACTCTTTCCTCCAAAATTCAAAAGAAGAATGCTTCTCAAAATCAAGCTACAATCTTTTACGCAGCGATCTCCCGTTCTGCTGTTGTTTCCCGCCAATTCCCTAGTCACCACAAAAACCGTGCAAAACCCAGATGGGAAAATGTGTTTCGTAATTGGGTTTTCTAAGATTATACAAACTGGAAGAGATTGACGATAAAGGCACCCACTTTCTACGCCAAAATTAGCACAATCGTGAAACAACAGATACAAACACGCAGTTTGATATGGACGTGAGATTGAAGGGAGCTCTATAAATAAGAATGGAAATCTCTCAAGGACGGAGAGAAAAACAACAGAGAAATCACCGGGAAACTGCTAAAAGTTGGAATGGAGAACAATATGGCGGTTTCTGCTTTTCGAAGTTTTCGAGCATGCAGGTGGGATGGAAAAGTATGGACCTTTGTGATGGTTCAAATATTAGAGAAGTGAATGCTGTGAGTTTCTATAGTCTACGGAACATCGTGCATATGCTAAATATAAGTTACGTCGTTTATCTGCTTAATAGTATTTCAAAAAGGAAAGGAAAAGGGTCCTAGACTCCTAGTTAATCTGGTCTTGCAGCATTGGAGAATAAAGTAACATTCATTATCCACCTGAAGATCTTGTCTTTTGTAGCAAGTCTACTGTCTATTCAGATTATTCTCAGGTCGTTGAAATCTTAATTGTGTATTTGCTTGCTAAAGCAGTTTTATCCTAGCACCAATTTTAATATTAATTGGTATGAGAAAACAATGTACAATATTTGTAAAGCTGCTCCAATAAAATATACAATACAGTTGTTTAATATAATATAACAATGAGTTTCAAAGCATAAATGTGCTTAAAACTTTAAGTACAATGTAAGATGGATAAAAGTAGGCTCGTTACATTGGTAGTAACGTAATACAGTTATTAAGAGAAATGAATCGGACTTGAAGAACAAATATTATCGCCAAGAATCTTGTGGGATCTTGACTTTTTGCATTTACAAGATAGGATATGTTTAGTCTATAAGATTTGCTTAATCAGGGAGGCTTGTCTTGTGGTCCTTTTGTGTTTTCTTCATCTCTTAGTACAGGAATATTATACAAATGTCTTTACTAAAACATTTTTGAATTTTTTTAGACAATCTCTATTTACCAAAATCTTGACTTCCAATTCCAGGTTTTCAATGTTATCCAAAGAAAAAAAGTGGATTGACACATAGTAATCTTACATAGTATCAATTCGTAATGGCTGGTACAAAGGTCAACTGTTTTCAAGCATAATTATAAGATCTTTCTACCTTAAAAAATTGAAAAAGAAGCAACCACACAGAAAAGCAGCAATGATTCGTGACACATCAACTTGCCATAAGTGGGGAAAGATTTTGGCATCAGAATCTCTAAAGCTATGTTGAAGTGAATAAATTCATTTAGATTGTTAACCTTTTGTCCTTATTATGGAATAAATGTATAGTCAACAGCAACGCATCTTTATCCATTATTATTGACTTTAAAGCCAACATGTCCATCGATATCATTGAGGAGAGCCGCTTTGAAACTTTTTTGCCCTTTGTCGAATTTTTAAATCTGATTGAGCTAGAAGAGAAGGACAAAAGCTTGTATGAGAAAAGGACGAAATAAAGAAAACAGGGAAAGAATTAATGAATTTCATTGCTCTTAAGTGTTGTGTATCATGACTGTATTAGGTACTACTCTTTATATAGAGTCAATTTAATGGTAAAAACTAGAAAATAATAATAAATGTGAAGAAACACGACAGAGAAAAGAGCAAAAGAAGAACGATGGAAACTGAATGCGGAGAAAAAATGAAACTCCCTTTTCATTTTACACTTTGTAAATCGTTGTT
>JAOQMS010000005.1:7592215-7609266 GCA_027563885.1 Erythroxylum longipes
ATTAAAAATAAATTTTAATTCATAATAAAAAGTTAAAATTTAAATTATTTATTCTAATAAAATAAAATAATTTTATTAATAATTTGTTAATAAATATGATATAAGATATTAAAATAAATTTATATAATTAAAAAATAATTTATCTTTAAGTTTTATTTAATATGTAATTATTATTAGTGATAAAAATATAACTAGACCAAATAAGTTTTTGTTTTTATTTGAAAAAAACATACACTAAACTAAAGCAAACAGCTTGTATTTATTAAGATATTTTCTTTTTACTTGTTAGGAGAATGAATAGCAAAATTGTCTAAACAAAAATAGTTAAAAATTGAATAAAATTAAAAAAATTGAAAAATGATTAAAGAATATTATCATTACCTAATTAAAAATTTAAAGTTTAATTAAAAAAGAAAATTGTTAAAAGAAAATTAATCAGTTTATTTTAATTTATAAAATTTGATTAATTTATAAAATTAATAAATTAATTAATAAGTAGGTCGATTTTTCTCTTCAAAAAACACTGACTGATTTTATTTACAAAAATTATTAAATTTTAATAAATTAAACTAAAAAATGATTAGTTTAAGATTTTTTTATTATTAAATTGATTGCATGGAAATGCCAATCGAGTTAAAGTGACCAAATTTAAGAAAAAATATATTTTTCAGGCTCGCGACTATCAAATTGGACCTGTAGCCTAAGCCCATCCTCTCGTCACCCTCCGCGACTACTCTTTGAGTCTCTCCTCTTTGTGGCTTGTGCCCTAATCGTCTGCTCAATGTTTATTGCGCCTCCTTCTTTGTTGTCGCCTGCCACCTGTCACGTTGTTCTCTGGTTTTCTCTTCGTGGGTTGTTGCCTTATTTTCACTAGAGATCCAAGGCCTTTGAAAGTTCCAAAGGACAAAATTGAAATTGCAGCGGCTAGTAAGCATTTAGGGTAAGAGATGTCGTTTTTATATTGCTAGTTTTTTTTTTCTCTTTCTTTGATTGCATATGAGGATATTTAAAGCTCGTTGTTGCTGCTAGACATGATGAATCAGTTGGAAAATAAACATAGTTACTTGTGCTGATAAAGTTTTAACTGTTTCATATCTTAAAGAAGAGTTTCAATAATTTAAATAGATTCAACAAGGTTGTCTTTTTTATCTACTCATAAAGGAAGACGTTAACAACTAAGATCATCAATACTTACTATATAAAAATCCAGGTTGTATCAAGGCATTTGTTAGTTAATATTCAGTAGAATGCCAAAAAGAGCTTATTACTAAAACATAATTATTATTGGATATGCTTGAATGATAGCTCAAAAGTTGATTTAAGGATGCTTGAGAAGGGGTTTTAAGGCAATGGGTTAAGTTTGAAAGAGGAAGCTTTGATAATGCATGTTAAAAAATTGATTCAAAGCTCTTAATAAAGTGCTCCAATACATGACTTTTGAAATAAGTTGGTTATATCTTGAGTAAACAACTGCAACTGAATTAGGACGATTTGATAACAGTAAAAGCTTATATTTTCATAGGTGTAGTTTTCATATTTATAATTTTCTTTAGATGCCCCCTTTTCATTAATTCAATTGAATTGTAGTGAAAACAATATGTGAATTGTTAGGAATCTAAGACTTAATCTGTCTTTTATTATTGGATCTCTTCTCATCTTCCTGTTTATGCTACTGTTTCTACTTCTTTCGGAACAACTATGGCTCCTTCCTCCCAATTGAGTTATTCGTCCTTCCTGTTGCTTTAAGGAGTTCCCCAATTCTTTACTTTATTCGCCTAATTTTAGAATTGCGAACACTATGGATGGTCATGGGCAAGTGAAAGAAAGTAGCCGATCTCAGCGATACAACCTAGAAAGAGCTTCAGATTCAGCTTCGGCTTCGGCTTCTAACTAAACTAGGAAACATCAAAATTCCAATTTGATTCCGGTGATTAAGAAAGGTAGAGTAGGACCTGACTTATTGCTATTCTATTCTGTTCTTTATCTTTCCGCTTCATCTCTATCCATCTTCTGACCAATCTCTGTTCTACAGTTCAATAAAACCATAGAACATGGAAAGCTCTTCTTTTCTTTTTGTTGGGTGCAAGAACATGAGAAGCTTTCCTCTTTCATATTTGAAGGGAAGGGAAGTAAACGATGATTAATATATGGGCTTACAATAAATCTTATATTTTTGTATTGGATTGGTGTTGAATTGTGGGAGATTGCTACATAAATCATGCGCTGCTTTTGAAGAATTGCCAAGTGTTTTTGCATGCCAACCGGTTTCATTTTCCATGCATTGAATAGGTTTGCTTCTTGTTCAAGAGACGTTGGGCTCCAAGAGCTGGTGATGGCGACCCAAGCAATGCATCAGGATAGTAAGAAACGCACTTTGGAGGCATTGGAGAGAAGGTTTGCTGTTGCCAAGGCTGAGTTGCTTCAACATCAAAAGAAGAGCAAACAAGTAAGTGGTCAGGAAGGCGAAAGAGAAGATAATTCTCCAAAAACTTCTCTTCCACGGGTAGTTGACAACCCAGCAACTCTCTCTTCAAGTACCTCATTGAAGAAAGGTCTTTACTTTTTAGCTTGTTTACTTCCAGTTGTCTTGATGTCAAGTTCCTATCCAGATCACATTTTGTTGTGGCTTCTGTGCAGGAAGTGTTTTTTTCACTGGTTACACTTCAGCCCAAGGTAAAGTATACCTTACTGTTTTTATATTTATCGTCAGCTGGAGTTCTGTTATGTGTTCATTTGTATTTCAGGTTTGTCGGATAGAACTGTTATGAACTAGATGGAGGTCTACACTGAAATGTATTTTTGCTAATTGTTATAACAGATATAGAAGAAAATAGTTTGGCATATTCACAGATTTCACAACCGGTACATCAGAACCTGCTAACAACCAATACTAATGTATGCCATTATTTAAAATTAAGGTCCTTGAAGCTGCACTTGTTCAATTTTTAATGTAATACCTTGCTCAGTAATGCTTGGTGTTCTCTAGATGTCCTGCAATGGAGGAAATGGGGTGGAGAAAGTCTTGCATGATCTTCTTCAGCATGGTGACGCTTCTCAAAAGTACACGCAAGGATCTAAAACCAAGAAAATTGATAACTGGATCCTTCTTGATAACTATGTACAAGGACGTAGCAAACCTATCAGCTCTGAGTTGAAGGCTTTGAAAACCCACTCAAAGCGCTCTAAACAGCACATGTCCATGAAGCAACTGAAAAAGTGTGGATTATTAGATTTACAGGAAGATCTTTATAAGTATGTTTCGTAATTCTTTACTATTTAACTGGAGCTATTTTTTTCTATTTTCCCTTCTTAAGGCTCTGTATGATTATAGTTTTACTTGTAAATTTGTGTTAAAAATGCAACCTTGCTCTACAGATATGATGCCTTTAAGACAATGCATGAAATGTGGAAGGGCTACATAACCCAGCTTCTTAAAAATACTGGGTAAGAAAATCAAAATTTTTAATATTTGTTAATGCTGCAAGCATGCATCTTATATGTTTGGCCTGTGGATCTCATAAATATAACATGATTCAATCATGTAGGGGTAATCAATTGGCTCATTGTCTTCTCAATGCAGATCTACACGGTGCTATTATTCTAGGTTATTCTCCATCCCACTGTTTTAATTTGGACTTTAGAGGCTTATGTTTGTAAGGGATGCATCATTTTCCATAACCAGTTTGATTCTGTCAGATTAAGTTATATACTTACGTTCTTTGTATTTGTGGCAGTTGCTGACTGTAAAATAGCATCTTTTACTGGAGTTAATGGTATTATGGTTCGTGAAACTCGGGAAACATTTGGGATAATTACTCGAAAGGATAAGTTTCGCGGTAATATATCTAGTCTCACTCATAATTTTGTAAGCATGATTTTATGACTTTGCTTTGAATCTCTTTTATTGGATGTTACTTCTCAGCTTGATTTCTGCATCAGTTCTTACTTTTGGTATTGATTTTTTATTCATTTTATTTCTTGGTCAGCCTAGTTGAAATTGTTTAATTAAATGGAGATACATGTCAACTCTTCGCACATTTATTTAATCTAGCAAATGTAAATCAATTTAAGTAGAAAATCATTCATTTTAAAATCTAGAGACGAAGTGAGGGAACCTGCCATAATTTCTTATGTTTCTGACTGCAGAAAATATATTTGTGTCAAAAAACATTTGCATGCTTTACATGAGATATTTATGCCCTTGAGTCGCATTTGCATGTCGTTATCCTTTCGCCGAGTGTGCACCGTGTAACATAACTTGGAGAACATGCTAACATCCTGATTTCTGCGTCTTATGTAGTGGTGCCAAAAAAGTTGTCAGTTTTTATGTTCCAAGTTGACTGCTGGAAGATCACATTACATGGTGACAAACTTACCTCAAGAAATTTAGGAATATGATGGCCTCTTGTTCATTTTTTGTCGGCTACCCCATGGTAGACTGCTGTTGTATGCTTCTGTGCTCAGTTTTCATCTCAACGAAGGCAATCAGGCAGTAGGAGTTCAGAGTAAGGTGCTTAACAAGATGGTATCATAGCATAGGCTCTTGATAGATATACAGTAGCTACAGTGGTTGAGGTGCTCAAACATCATAATAGTGAAATGTTGTCATTTGTTAATGACATGAAGAGCAAGTCTGAAAGGTTATTCCACTTTCTAGTATTTTTTGGAAGTAGACGATTAGCTGTAACTTTGTTGTACATGAAAGTTAATCTGAAAGGAAGGTTCAAGTTTGCAAATTGGGCTGTTGAAATATAGCGAATTATTTACCTGGCAGATTTACTCGGCCACTTGGTCCTCCCGGGGGTGAAAATTTTCATTTGTATCATCATATGATGCAAGAGATTATGAACAAGCCACTTTCGCAAGAGCAACAATGTGTGGTGAATTTAGGTGGTGGTGCTTAGTAGGATGAATTGACATGAAATTCTTATCTTTATTTGTGTGAATTTCTAACATATCAATGTTATATGAGATCAAGATCGGTGTGATCATCCGATTATAATGATATAGGGATATTGGTTTAAAATTATAGTTATATGTTTAGAAACTTTGAGATACGTCTGTAACGTAGATTTGATGGTGTATAAGAGATTTTCTTGAGCAAAATGTCAATCTAGGAGGTCAGAACCTACTCCATACGTCTTGAGTTGGCTTGTAAATTTCAAGAATTTGATTAAAACATTCTTCGAATGACCTTATGAAAATCAAGAATATGTTAAAATGAATAAAATATTAAATTCATGCATCAATAGAAAGGTTTTCATCAGACAACAGTATTTATTCCCGTATCTGAAATGTGATTCGGTAAAGACATAGTTTTAAATATTTTTTTTAAAATTAAAATTTGTAATTTTTATAATATTAAAAATTAAAAATGTTGAAAAATTTTCTGAAATTGTATAAAGATCAATCTAATCCCATCGTATCAAAGCTTGGAAAGCTAAGACGGTTGTAATTGGAAGTAGCCCAATTCCTCTTTTTGGAAAATGAAATTTATTTAATTTTCAAAAAAACTTGGAAAGTTGAGGCTAACGCAAGATAGATTATGACAAAGGGAAGGGGTGCAGTGTCACTCCTGCCGCTGACAATTTAGCAGTGACGTTGCAACTGTTCGTGCGTACATAGTCAACTCTTCTCGTTCATCCGAAACTTTCTTCATTATGTTTGAATGTTCTGTTTGGTTTAATGACTTGGAGGAGACAAGCCTTTTTATTTATTCTTAAAACTTTCTTTTTCAATGTTTGAATACGAGAAGATCAAAATAGTACCTGAAAACCGGTGTCCTGTCGTAGTCTCAGGTGCTGACATTCTCAATCTTGTCATTTTCGTAAACAACATAGGCATTTTCGCAACATAAATCCTGATCTCTCACCTTATTTATCTGTTAAAAGTTGCTATCCAATTTATGGCCAATTAACTGAATGGGATGGAAGCAACAAACAGGCAGATGTACCCTCTTATCCTATACGAGTTCAAGCGAGGCAATCAGAAACAATCCATCTTCAACTACTACTATAGATATTCAAATTTGTATTTGAATCAGCACCAATCCATCTTTTAGATTGGAAGACTTTATTTGTTCAAATCGTACGAGGTTCGATAACTCTTCCAAGAAGAATCCAATCTAAGGATACAGAGAATGCTTCATTCTATAAAACCCACTACTTTTATCAAGAAGGAGCACTCGCTTTCTCTCTAGTGGTCCTTAAGAATATAGTTAATAAACGTTTCTCGGTATTGTCAAATGTCAACTGTTACCATGTATCAAGGGTTAAGTAGGTTCAGTAACACAGGAAAGTTAGACCAAACCATGGACCCGGAGTTTGTAGATCAAATGAGAAAACAATGCACAATGCACACACACAAGGAAAAGGGAGCAGTCTGAAATGGTTTTATCTAAACCCAGATTCTGGTTCTAGCTACAGATTCTCAAGTGTCCTGCTTTAAGAGGGCAAATCCCATAAAATCCTGCTGTTTATACAAGAATTTGCTGATGGGCCTGATGTGTTTGAGGACTTCCTAAGGGCATCTGCTATATCAATGAGTAGATAGGGGAATGGAATGTTTTAACAGGAACAGCTGAGAAATAAGCTGTCAGACATTGCAGATACACTACTAAAAATAATCAGTATAAATCCTAGTAGATATTACATCTTAACAAGAATGGATTTGTCATAAGCGTATAGATTAATATGGCAAACATAAATGACATTGTTTTCCTTTGGAAATAGAGGAACAGTTTACCAATAAGAACATACGGAACATTTCCTACTGATAATAAAGACTACATATATGTTGCTAAGATTATATCAAACATTTGGACACCGGATTTATTGGCAAATTTTCAATAATATCCTGTACTCTCGTGAATTTTCATACAAAGACAAGTGAGATCAAAACTGCCAACAGACTAGTTAATCTAAATATGTGGAACAATGAAATTTTGTATGTGAAGAAGATGACCTGTATTTACCTAACCTGAGAGTAGCTCAATAAACTGGAACCATTTGCCCATAACGAACTTGTGTGCACGTCCAAATCTCTCTGTTCACTAAGGGAAAAAAAGAAATACCAGTAAGATAATAATGCAAAGAAAATGTGCAAGAAAAAAACTGAGACCTACGAAGACTCCACCAAGTTTACATGCTATCACATAACCACTTGAAATTCTCTCAGTTTGGTTCTGCTTCCGTCAAGAACACTGAACCATTTCACAAGGCACTTGCAAACATACTTGATGTGTAGTTTCCAAGTTCCATTCAGATGAATAAAATGATAGTTTCAAATGGTCATATATTAGACTTATAATATTATGGTCACCCAAAGCAAGTAAAGGTCATGAAAGTATGTAGTTTATTTTAGTGTCACCATGAACAACAACACATTTCACTTGATTCCATACAAAACGGTCAGCTTGAAAATTCAGAGATAAAAGAATAGTATTCAGAATATTGTGGGTCAGATATGATAAAATTCGAGAAAACATGTTCTGCTAAGTGGATGATATGGTTTGAATATAGCATTGCTCCAATAATAGAAAGAAAAAATGAGAATGGTTCCTATTCTGAGCTCATGCACAAAGCTTCTTAGCTCAATAGATCAGTATCATGTTCTCTTAGTCCTAAAGATGGCTACAATGAAAATCAATACATGTCTATACTGAAAACTGATCATGATGCTCTTCATAAGCCACTCTTCTATTCATTATAGTCTAAACCATAAGGGTTTAGACTATAATAAGGGTTTCTGCGTTTCATATTCGTTACATCAAGTAGACCCAGAATTATGCAAGACAAGTATCCCAACTGTAAAAGTTTGACTAATCAATTGAATTCTTAAAAACTGCAACAAGCACTTTGAATTAAGCCCAACTAAGAACCGTCTCTACTGAAACAGAATATGTTGACAACTTAAAGAATGCAAGTGATAGTGGCTGAGAATGAAGCATGCATGAATTGAAAACCTCACATCAATCAATAGTAAGTGCAACAAATAGTTACCCCACGGAAGATGATAGGAGAAATTGGAAGTAAAAGAACTGAATGAATCTTGGACCAGCAACAGCACGAATCGTTAACAATTCCATCCTAAATTATCTAATAACAAAACTCTGTCCAGGCGGAATCGTAACTTGGCATCTTCACACATAAATACCAACTCGGAGTGCTAGAATTTGGATGCAGACAGCAACTGTAGACGAGAAATGACAGAAGGCTATTCACCATTCTGAGATGCAGGACTTTTGTTTTTTATTAGCTGCCTCACCAAAAAAAATTAGTCTCATAGTGAGCAGCTACGAAAGAAAGATATGGCATCCAAAATACAGAAGATTAAACAAGAGAATAAAGGCTGAAAGGGTGGCATTAGCACAATTTTGTTAATTAAACATGAATCTCACTTTATAAAAGTACTTCTTCCGAAGTTTGATAGCAGTGCGTATACACCGTTTGACATGAATCTTTAGAACCTTATCATTGAAAACCTGTATGATATAAGTATGAAATGTTAAAGAAAAACATTATGAGAATAGTCAGCAAGTATGGAGGATTCAAAAATCAGATATTTGTCGAGGTATATAATACAGCAAGGATTGACAAAACTTTTAAGATTCCTATAATAGGTGAAATGCATGTTTACCATACACCAATAAGACAACAGGGTTGACTCGGACTCAATTTTCAATCCTTTCCTACTTTTTCCCTGAAGTTAATATACAATCAAAAGTTTCCATCCACGCATTCAAACAAGTGAGATAAATTATTATTAATCCCATGGAGTTCTCTGAGCAAAAGAAGATGGAGAACAAAAATCATAACAACCAAGTTCCAATCTCAACAGAAACTAGGAGATATTAGATAGATGATCCAACATAGAACAAAAAAGGTGAAGAGGAATGATTATCATGCACCACTGTCATTTATGATTATATTAACTGCAAAAGATCTTGAATTATAAATACATGCCTTAATCATATCGTCAATTGAGCGTGTTTCTCTGATGATTTTATGACGGTTAATGATTAGTATTGCTGCCACACAAAAGACTGGCAGCTCATCATCTCCATTCTTAGTTGATGACACAACATTGCTAATCTGAAGGTGACCACTTTTTGGCCAAAAATTTCTTGTCAGACCGCAGAAAGTATGGGAAGATTCTGCCTTCATCCCAGTGTGGTAAGAAGTGGAGTGCTCAACATGTCCATTCTTTGTATGTGAACCGTCCTTTACAGTTTTGTTACCAACTTCTTCAAATTCCTCTTTCATTTCTCCTCCAGAATCCCTTGGAGGATGTACCACCAGAGCCTCCAGACAATTTTCCTCTAGATCACAGGCTGTAGATTCATCGAAATCAACAGCCCACATCATCTGCAATAAAGGTAATTACATCAATCAATAATGTATACTGCCTGCCAACTGAAGGTTAAACCTTTTGTCCAATTTCTTCAACAAAAAAGGCAGACTTTTACAGCAATTATGATCGAAGTTCATATGTTGGTTGTGTCAAAGCGACTTTGCTAAAAGATTCCAATATATAAGAGAAAATTTCTAGGAACACCAATAATCACTCGTCCATCTCCAGTTTTCAAAAAATAGTAATTCATGATGCAAATCAATGGACAGCACAGGACGCAAATACAATATTCAGGGAATGCATGCAAAGAGTTCAAACCAAGAACCCACATATTACAAATAAAAGTGCAACTACACATTAAGCAAAATGGAGTTGATCTATTTGTCCATCTCCAAAACATAAAAGAGTGTCCTACAAGGTGTTTAGAAAAGATCCTCAAATAATTACACCGACATGAAAGAACAAATGACAACACAGATCAAGTAAATCCACCAAATGAGAATGTAAAACAATGTTTAAAAGTTTTTTTTTTTTTGAAGAGAGGTAAATTTCCGTTGGAGACTAGCCCTAGAAGCTTGCCTGGTTAGAAAGACTACCCGGTAGCCATATGCAAAATGAAATTAGGCATGTGCTGTCAAAGGTTTCAATCTTCTAAATGTTGGCTAATAGGTTACCACTTTGAGTTTCATGTTACAAGCAAAACAAGGACGTAGGCTTTTAGGTAGATTCTTTCGTCACCAATGTTGTAAAAAGAAATGCACTTCATATATTTTGTGCAAAAGTAACAAATAAAAAACACACACCTCCCACATTTGAAGAGCCTCAGTGAAAGATAACTCCCTACGAAAAAGGACCATCAGCATCCTGAAAGCAAAATGAAGGCTTTCAGCACCAATATGCAAGAGGTGTGCAAAGATTTCCCTGTCTGTTAGTTCCAAAATGTGCCACAATGCTTGCAACTGTTTCATCACTCCGGTTGGCCCTTCCATCTGAAAATTTTCACGCTGGAGAAGAGCAACAAATACATTTTAAAGATAGCAAGAAGCATTTTGACAAAACATGTTTGACAACTCTAGTAATACCATTCTCCTCAGAAGCATTTCAAAGCACCAAAACGCATCAGCATCATCCTCAAACAGAACAACAAAAGGAGACAGCAAGTCACTCATTCCTATATCAAGTAGTCAAACAAGTAAATAATGAGCTTACAGCTTCAAATCAAAACTTCAATTTTCCATCAAGTAAAGTTAGGATTTTCCAAAAAGATATGATGTGTTTCAACCTTGACAATAGCCTGTTGCAGGATCAACCCATGCATAAACAGCAAGGATATCAGACATCCTTGCTAAATTTCTCTGATCTTCATAAAACTCAAGATGACTATCTGTTCTAACAACATCGACAACTGAAGACAAAAGTTGAAGTTAGCTCCCAAGTCATAAGCAACAGTTAATTACATAGATTCACTGCCTCTATGAATGGAACATATATAGGAGTTACCTATGCAGTGTAAAGTCCAAAGCCATTCAGATTCTCTGTTATCGTGAGTGGCCACACCTTGAGAAGTTGTTGCACTTGTAGGCAAGAATGATGTTTGTGGAGCATCTGATATTCTAAATCCATTCAATATCTCTTTCTCTATATTATTGGAGCAAGATGCACATCCGTGGTCATCACAATGAACCATTTCAATTTCAGAATTGTTATGATGAGATGCAGGTGGAAGACTGTTAGATTGTGAACCATTGGGTTTCATGATTAGTTCTCTGTTGTTATTAATTTCAAAACTGTGCATTCTGTCATCTTCAAATCTTAGCTTCCGTTGGATAGAAGGTTTGTCAGCTTGCTCCTTATTGTATTCTTCTCCTCTTTTGTCAAACAAATTTATGACAGGTAAAGCAAGAAAATCAAAATAACCCTCTGCATCATATCTTAATCCATCAGCATCTTCTCTTTTACGTGAACTACTACTAACTGGACCGGACTCGGGAACAAAATAAGTGTCAAATATTGCACCATCCGTGCTTTCTCTCACATCAGTAAGCTCAATAGAATCACTAGAACTATCCCTTCCGCATTCATATGATGTATCCATACAATTATTAGCCAAATTTCTACAGTTCCCTACTGTGTCAGTAATATGAGTAGAATCACAAGGACTTTTTTTACTTTCATCTTTAGCTTCCCCCTTCTTGTCATCCCTGGATGTCCGCATATCCATAACTTTGGACCCCACAACAAATGCAAGTTCACCAGTTCCTATACTTGAATGCATCATTTGGCATTGCCTAATAAGGTCCTCATAGCGCTCCCTGAAGGAAAGTTTTAATAAAGTGAAAATGATAAATAAAGAAGTTCACATGTATTAAAGAGGAAAAAAGAAGTTCTAACCATATAATACGTCAAATAACTTGTTTAACCCAGAAAGGAAGGTGCTATGTTAAAACAACTATCATATTTACATACCAATCATTGCATCTCAAATAATAAATGGTACAAATACAATGACATCTAATACACACACAGTTCGCACATACTTATATGTGCATAATTGTCAACAGACATTTCCAGTGGCACTCTCCCGCACAATTGTGTAATGGTAAATCATAAACCATACTGAATCTTTTAAGAGTGGCGATCTTATAAGAATCATTTGCTATGAATGCTGAACCTATACTGCTATAAGCAAAACAAGCCATTGCTGTAATTTGGAGCCGATGAAAATAGGAAAATAAATACATATACAGATAAAAGAAATGTAAAGAGTAAAATTTCCCTAAGTCATTATCTCTCTTTCACCTGTTCAGCAACCGACATCTAATCTTTCTTATATACTTTATCACCAAAAGTGACCAAATATCAGCCAAAGACTTAACTCCAAGAATTTTGGCAACTCCAAACTCCAAATCCAAGAATTTCAGCCAAAGACCAAGTCAACCCAAATTAGATGCGATAATAGTGGCAGAAATCATTTCAGTGCCGAAGACTTCTAAATCTAAATGGATACAACTTGATAAAGTATTATCTGATTCTGTTTACACAATAGAATCAAAAATACTCTCACATTTCTTCTTCAAGAAATCATACCTTCCTTGTTCCTTTCTCCACCATCCTGTTGACTCTACAATAACAAAATGAATGGAAAAAAAAAGAGAGATCGAAAAAATGTTCCATGAACCCCTAGTAAACTTAAGGGGAGACAGAGTGAGAGAGTGGAGAAGTAGCTTATAAGACTCAACCAAGAAATGAAAGTTGAGAATAGAAAGATAGCTGTAAGATCCAGTCTTGGGTTAGATCTCATGAATCCAAAAGTCTAGATAGATATCGATTATAAACAAATATGTATCGAACTTTAGTTTGAGAAAAATGAACAAAATAACCATCAGAAGGACTAGCAGTTCACAAGACCAGAAACTAAGAACTTTCTTTACAACTATTGTTAGGAAAGATAAAATAAAACTTGCATGAGTAGAAGAAGCTAACCCTTGATATGTCTAGTTGTCTAGTTGTCTAGCATATAGTGATGTATCCTAGTTCATGTTCTAACTTTTCCAATGTTCTTGATGCTTTGGCACAAAAAGCACAAGGCCAAGAGGAATGAACTTAATGTTGGACAATGCAAACAATAGAGAGAACCAAGAGATGATGCCACAGCTCACATTCATTATTCGGAATAGCATTATAAACTGTCATCGAAGTAACTGGATAATTCCATTAGTTTCATTTGGAAAAAATGCAGCAGGACAATACAAGGCCCTAAGAAACATTATTAGAACCAATGATAAAAGGAATTAGAATTGTAGACCTCCGGGCTATCCTAAGTTGCCTTCGATACTCAGCAGTGCTGGTCAGTTGATAACAACCAAGTAAAAATTCCCAAACTTCTGGCCTAATAGATGGATCCACACCCTGTCAGAATGCAAATACAATCATCATAGATGAAAAAAAAATGTACTTGACTACTTTAAGAGAGTTCTTAATCAGAGGTGAGAATAAAAATCGATTCAGGACAAGTAATAGACAATAAACTCTGACTCTTACAAGGCGACTAATCTTTTATCCATTGTAGGGTAGAGGAAAACAAAATATGATGCACATGCACAAGGGTGTTTGCGTGTGCACGCATGTGGACGCAAGAGAGAGGATGTTTAGATAGTAAATACAAATGCAAATCATGAACAGTGATTGAGAACTTCAAGGATTCATTTTCAATTGAAGAATATATCGATCTACTCTTAATAACCTATCCAACTTAAAAATAGCATGGACACCCATTAAGCTTTAGTTCTACTGTACAGAAGCACAAATACGTATAAGCCACCAACAGTTAAATTTAGAAAACAGAAAAACCTATCTGCTTTCTGTTTATGCTTTTGGAGTAAGTATGTGCTTTCTGATAATGGCGTAGATCAGAACAATCAGACTAATTATACAAAACTTTCTTTGAATTGTAAAGGTCAAAAGACATGCATCCTTTTACCCCAAACATGTTTTAACAAAAAAAAGTAAAGAAATCTCAGACTTTGCAATAAAATAAGAGAAACAGAAACAGAAACAGAGAAAGACATAAATGGACTGTGGCTTAGACACATAATCAATGCAATATGACACAGCATACCCCCAAAACAATCAACTTGAGTGCCTTCTGAAAACTAGACACCTTCCCATCATTGTCAAACGTTGCCTGCCACTTGTCTGGCTTCAGCATTCTGCTTACCTGCTCCATTGAGAACAAGATATCTCAAAAAAGAGCTTCAAATGAATAAAAGGAAACACAGTTATTTTTACAGCTAAAATTCAAAGGGAGCTAAAATGTACAAAGACCTCTATCCAACTTGGACAAGCCAAATCATCCCCACAATTCTCAAATTCAAGAAACTAAATTAAGGAATTCACAAGACGCAAGAGAAGGTGACAAGTATTGTTGAAGTTTCTCTCTATGCTCCAGCTGTACAACAAAAAGAAGAGTCAAACATCATTTTGCTCCATTAGGTTCTTTAGTATGAACAAACAGCTAAAAAACATCAATTAACATGAAATAATTAGCTGTTGTTTGAGTTAGTTGGAGTCCAATGTCCTGAAGGCATGAATGTGGACCCCTGTAATATGCAACATGACACAGAGGTATAAACTGGGCCAGAAACTGCAGATAATTGAGAAATAAGATCCAAAGTTGATGTTGCTTAAGGACAATCCTCAATTAAAATCCTTTACTTGTTCATGTACCCTTTGATTCTACGTACATAGAAGCATAACAATGCATAAACTTCCTGTATTCGTTTCCTATCAGAATCAGTTAACAAAGACTAAGTGGAATAGCCATTAAACTTAAAATCATTCAAGTGATTCTAAAATTTTGATGGAAACTACTGAATCAACTCTACAAATACCATCTCTTTCCTCTTTTTATTTGACCCAAATGCATTCCTTCTAGGATAATAATGCATAAGACATTCAATGTATATAACAATGATCATTCAGGAAGACAAATAAAGCTGCAATGATCCTTAATTTCTGTCACGGCCAAAAAGAGATCAGGCAACTTACTCCAACCACAGTAAACTAAACAATTTCAATAAAGAACAGCAGAATATGCATTAGAGTGAAAAAGAAAATGAAAAGCAAATGGATAGATAAGAGTCTTACAGCAATAATAACCTTTATAGGCGACTGAGAAAGACAAGGCTCCCCAATATCGCGCACCATAGAACTCATTCTCTGCAAACTTGCTATCCCTGATTTCCCACAGCTCCATTGCTTCTCCTCCCCACCTCCTACACTAGACATCTACAGCTTCCACACATATACACAACCACTCAACTTCCACCCTCTTCCTTGTTACTACCAACACCAGGCAGATTCAGACTTGAAGAAACCACCAAAAAACTGCCAACAAAGCAACATAACGTTCCTTGAGAAAACATAAATTTCAAAAAGTATAAAGGAAAAGATTAAGCCTTTTAAAATTCAAATTTCTAACAAATACAGAATAAAAAAAAAAGAAGACTATTAACATAAGTAAACTGATTTCCATCTCTGATCAAACAATCGACATTGATACCAAAACCAAAAGGATCCTCCCAAACACGAGGTCAGTGAATCGAAGAATCCGTAATCAGAACCCCTGATCGTCCAACTGATCTGAACACGTAAACACAAACGCACGTGCAGAGACAGACAGGCATACCTATAGAGAGAGTGTGTGAGTACCAGAAGAAGAGAAATGAAGAGAAGGTGATCACTGTGAATGTGAGAGGGATAGATGGAGATGGAGGATATCCTCCTCCGTCGCCATTACCGATCTTTTCCGTCTCTCTCTCTCTCTTCTTCCTTTAACTTGTTTCTTTCTGTAAGTTTCTTATCGCTCTCTCTTTTTTAATTTTTCATTTCTTTTTGTTTGATATTTGGCTTTGGAAAAGCAATGTTTTTGCATTGCATGGGCTTTTTGTTTTTATTATTTTATCAATTAGATCATCATATAATTAATTTTTAGTTAATTAACACGTTTTATAAAATAAAAAATAATAGATGGAATTTGTTAATTCAATTATATTAAACTTCAATTTCAGGATTAAATTTTTAATTGTAATCCTAAAAAATATAAATTGATTCGCAAACCAAGTTAAACATCAATATAGTAATGTCGTTTGAGATGTCATATGAACATGAGAAATCAATTTATAGGTTTTATATTTAAGATGATAAATAATTATCTTTTATAAAAAATTTAAATTTCATTTATCAAATAATCGAGACAACATGTATAATTTTAAAGTTAACAACTAAATATTATGCATATTAGAATATAAATTAATAATAGAAATTTTAAAATGATAAAATTAAATACTTGTTCTTAATAAAAATTACTTACGAATTAGTATTATTTTTACAGGACTTTCTACATAATTTTTTTCTTTTTGAAATCTATTTTTTTGTTATGTTTATCACATTTTATTTTTGAAAAAAAAAATCCTATATTTAAAAGTTATTGAAACGGTTATAATTAACTTGACAGGTGGAACACTTACCAACATTTAGACGGCTGCTCATGCTATCAAGTATCAATCATGATGTCAACTGATAGACGAGATCCGAAGCTGTGAAAATAGAAAAATTGTAGACACCTGTGCCTGGAGGCTGGTGGATAAAGTCATGGAATGGGACTGGTTGCTATAATGACCTCTTTGCTGTCCTCTTGTATGTTCTAGTTGCTTTGGTCATTACTGTTTTAAGTTTCAGGCTTCGCCAACAACCGTTGTAAGAAATTCAAGAATATGTTTACGTACTCACTTCTCATAAGCTGACACGTAATTTCATTGTCAGCCTTTAGATCCAATCACTTAGGGTGTGCTTGTTTGGAAGGTATGAAAAAAGGAGAATGGGTATAGAATGAAAGATTGAGTTTGGTAAGGGATTATGATTATAGAGTCATTATTTTGATTACCCATTTTTGGGTAATCCTCTATTCCTCTCCTAATCTAGAGGAATGGGTATCATTGTTCTTTAATTGTTTGTGATAATTAATAAAAATATAATTCATTCATTAATTAAAATATTATAATTAATTAATTAATTATAATATAATTAAATAAAATATTATTATTATTTATTTATTACATTATGATTAATAGAAATATAATTAATTAATTAAAATATAACTAACTAATATAATTATTCATTAACTAAATATTGTAATTAAT
>JAOQMS010000005.1:7621702-7634887 GCA_027563885.1 Erythroxylum longipes
AAAGTGATCAAGGTGTTATCGTTGGGTGATAACTTACGTATTACGATAGTCAGCATGCATGATAGTATCAGAGCAAGTATGCATGAAAGCGTTAGACTCCGGAAGCAGGGTCTGACCGATGTGGTATCTGAGCATGCATGAAGAGCAAGAGTCGGACTCCGATAACGGGGTTTGATAGATGTGGTATCAGAGCAAGCAAGCAAGAGTCAGACTCCGGAATCGGGGTCTGACACTTTCTTTTACATATTTTGATGTCTAACAATATTCAAAATTTCTTATAAACTATTCATTTTCTTAGTATTGGAGTCTTTCCGTGTACATGTCTTGTCATTTTAATCATTATCCTATTTTCTACAATCGTCATGTTACACTTGTCCCGTCACTCTTTTTGATATTTACACTATTATAAATATATTCGACATTGCCAAACTCATCACTATTTCATTTGATAGGAGTTACTATGTATTGTGAACTCAAGAATTAGCTAGTTTTATTTTTTGGGAATAAGTTATGTTTTATTTACAAATGTTTTCATTAAATCTAATGAAATGGACGGAGAAAATTTTGAAAATCTCTAAGAATGACTAGAAAAATGTTGTAAAAATCATTATATTTTCATATTATTCCACATCACATATGAGTCGATAATTAAACGATACTTTAATCGTTTAGAAACTGTGAAAGAAGTTTGTATATGCTTGTCAAATGTTATTTCAAATATGATGTTGCTCATCAATTTTAGTTATTAGGGTAACTACATCACATAAATATGAAGTTGGACATATGTATATGATTTTCTTTTACAATTATAAGTTGTTTATGATCAATTTGTTGCCTTTGATCTTAAATGGTATGATTAAAGAGAAGCTGGGTTGTGTACTCAACAATAGGAATGCATGAATATTATGAAGCTTTGATATTCCTTCATTATGAATTTGAGCCAATGTGTGGATCTCTTCTACATTATAACCAACTTCCCCAAGTACAGACAATTATTACCAAACTTATATCTGAGGAGGTCAAGTTAGCTACACTAAAATCTCATTGTTCCTTTGATATTGTCTTGACCGTTACATGATCTATAGGTTCTCTTCCTCCAAAGAAGGGAAATCGTAGTTATTATAAAGAACATAAAAATTGAATATCTGAATGTTTGATCAGGTAATTGAAAAAGTATCTTAAACAAAAGGATGATCAATAACGATACAAGCCTTCTTCTTTCATCGTTGCGGCCATTACAAATTATGTTAAGCCTTATGAGTCGACCTTATTACTCCTATTAATCAAATTGATATCGATACCCTCAAAGATGCACTTCTTTCTTCTCAATCTGGTAATTCTAAAACCTTAGCCTTGTTTGTTACACTAGGTATGAATTCTTTTTAGTATCTTATTTCTACATGTTATAATCATATGATTTAAGTGTATTCATTATTCAAAAAATAAATACTTGGTCCCATGCACCCATTATATACATTGATAATAATTCCCTAATTATGTTAGCCATGTTGGTACTGTTTACATTTAGCCTTACATTACTAATTACCTTCTTAGTTCCAAAGTTGTCACTTACTTTGATATATGTTGGTAACTATGTGATCTTAATCTTCATGTTCATTTTCATGCCATGGTTATCATACGCAAGATCCAAAGATAAGGTAAATCATTGGGACATGGTATAAGGAGGGACGATTTTTTAAGCTGACATCACCCTTTTGACCTTCTAGTCAATCTAGATGTGGTGTCATTATTACATCTTAAACTTGGCACTCTCATCTTTGCTACATTTCCTTTCAGCATTTGGATCCTTTAACTTTTATTAGTTTGTTAGGAAATGTTAAATAAGATCATGTTAACTATATATCTTGTTAGTTAGCGAAACATCATGCTTTTTATATTAATAGTAATAAATCTAGGTCATCTACTCCTTTCCTATTGTGGTATTTAGAGCCGTTATCCTATTCTTACTACAAGAGGTTTATAATATTTTGTAATTGTTTTTGATGAATTTTCTTCATATACCAATTTTTTTTTTATCACTGGAAATCTGACTTGTAGCTTAAATATGCTCATTTTGTTTAAATGGTCAAAACTCAAGTTTCTAAAACAATCAAAGTATTTAGAATTGATAATGCTATAGAATATAAGGATATTCCATTCCTAACTCTCTTGTCCTAACATTCTATAATACTTCCATTGCCCTTATCTAAGTACATTCAATAAAATGGGAGAGCTAAGAGGAATCATAGACACATTAAGGCATGTCAAATACACTAGAAAATAAAATATTACTCTACACAATTAAAATTGTAGTAGTTAGTGAGCAAGGATGATATCCACAAAAAGTGTGTGTTTAGCTTTTGTAAGGAATAAACATGTGTTTGACATTGGGAGGGAGGGGGTTTGGTTGAATTCAATTAACAAATAATGTAAAAATAAACTATTGAAGACAAATCAAATTAAACAGTACAAAAGTGCAAGGATTAATACATGGGTTTTCGATTCAGTTTATGGTTCAATCTTGATCTTCACATAAATGTGCACAAATAATCGTCATATTGTTCGTGTACCTCTCTTTGAAACTATTAACCATAAATTAACAGCAAGCTTTGTTAATCCTAATTTTCCCTTAGGTTGTATCTAATTAAAACAAACTCTTTAATTAGGTTTATCTATCAGACAATGTAAAATAAGCTCTCTTGATTTAGTATGAAAACCATGTTAGAATGTTAATATAGGGAATAACTATATAAACTCGAATCATTTAACCTATATTATGTTATTCCTAATGATGTATGACAATTAGTTTACCACAAGTGAATTAGAGTTACAATAATTACGTATTGTAATATAGATTGTGGTAATGAATTCATACATGAATAATCTATTTGGAGTATCTAAATCATTCATACAAAAATGCCAAAGCATTAATCATGGAATAACGTAATCAATTCCAAAAAAGAGCTAAGCATGACATCATTAGACTTTTCAATGCCCAAACATGTTTACTGGCCTTGATATCCCCTTTGAATTGGAAAGATGAAGTTTAGCTCCTCGTAGCCAGAGAGTATGTACATTCATCACAAAATATTTCTGGATCCTAATATACCTAATGCTAGATAGCTGCCAGTAAGCATAAGCCAAAAAATACAATATGCACTTTTAGGCCTTTTAAATGTCATTTTGTATTTAAAATTAGGGTTGTGAGAAAATTCATTATCAGCTACATAGGCTTGTAAGTGACCGTATATGTCAAATTTTCTAGAAATCGAGAACACATACATTCACAATGAGATATATAGCCACTTACACTTTACTGTATAGCTCACTTACATGGCTATATAAATCCACACACAGTTGTATAGGTTGCAAAGGTGGTTGAAATGTTGTCTTCAAGCTCTTACATGGTTTCAGTGATTTACACAGTCCCATGCAGGATCATGTAAGTTGTAGTAACTTCATTTATCTCATTCTTTATCCTATTTTCACCCTAATTCATCTTTTTTACTTCTATGAAGGCAAATAAGATTAAACATCAATATAATGACACCAAGGATATGATCTTAGCTCATTTTGGTTCTTTTTCTTCCAACTTGTACCTAAAACAAACATATAAACCAAAATAAATATCTTAAGCATATTATAACATTAATCACTAAGCATTAGAGAGTAAATATATAGTTAATTAAGTACTTATCAAGTTTCTCCACACTTAGCTTTTGACTATCCTTAGGTAGAACTAAAAATCAAAGCACTTCCACCTTTTCTATACTTCTCAAGAATAGATAGACATAAGAAGAGAGGGGAAAAAGTTTTAAGACCATGACAAGAATTAAGCATTCAATGTTTTACTCATGATCAGTCAACAACCATTCTCTTTAAAAACTGAGCAGTCTAAGGGTAGACTTTGACAAGTTAAATTTAGAAATAAGCTAAATCTACTAGTACACTCGAACACCTTTTAAGATCATGACATTCTACAGGTTTACATATCATTTCAGTGCTCTATCGCAAAAGATTCACATGCATGATCACGACTCAAAAGATCTTTTAAACTTGTAATGGGGCCAAACGTTAAGGTGAGAAATATTTGGGTCATGTAGTTCAAAAGTCATCAAAACTAGTGAAGCTATAAAAAAAACACTCAATAAAGTATCGAGTGTAAAAATTATCATCCACTCAAAACTGGGTACCATTAGTTATGATTAATGCAAAACTATGTTTCACAAATTAAAATCAAGCCTTCACAAGAAATTATAAGGAATAACCAATAAAATCAATGATGAACAATACACTATAATCATAAAAAGTGAGTCTTCATAACAATTTCTTCCTTATTTGCATTATAATCAATCCACCCATTTCATACAACTTTAATGGGAAAAACTAACATGAATCACTTTGCAAAACAAATGATTTTCCTCCTCGATAACTTCTTTTCTTTTATTCTCTTTTCTTTTCTTTTCTATTTTTCTTTTCTCTTTTTTTATAAAGACAAAAATTTAAAGAAACTTCATCAAAGATGAAATTGATTAATAAGAGATAAAAATCACGTTCCATTAGTTATAACTAACTTGGATTTATGCGCACCCCCTTACTTATTCTCTTGTGCATCCACAAACATTAGCAATCATAAATGTTCTACTAGCTTTAAGGCTTAGGTAGGACATTTTGTTAGGTTAAGGGATTGTAATATGGCTAATATAAAAAGAAAAAACTAATAAAGCTCAAAGGGTATTAACAAAAGGAAAAATCATATCATTAGGTAGGCTATTTGGCTAATGTAACTCGTAAAACAAAAAATACCTATATCATTTCCATATTTATGTAACCCATGACCTGACCATTACTTCCAAAACGACGTTATTTTTGAAGTTTTTCTATAAAAAAAATAATGCCCAACCTGCTCGTGGCCCGTTGGGCCATGAGTTGACCCATCTTGGCCCAACGTTGGGCTGGGCCGAGCATGGCCCATTAACATCTCTATTTACAAGGGCATAAACAACATCTTTGAAGCTTTACATGTTTACAGTAGCTTCCACGATCTCTGTACACGGTCTTGTATCTCTAAAGTTGCTTCAATTCTTCCATTTTATGCCTCGAGTTTGCCCACAATATTCTCTTTTTAATCTATGAAGGCAATTATTATCTAAAATTACACTTAAACCAAAATATGTACCAAAAATATGATAAGACTCTTAAATAACAAGTAAAACACACTAAATATTTGTATAAAAAAATATAGTCAATTAATCACGTATCAAACATCCTCATACTAAAGCTTTTGCTTGTCCTCAAGCAAACCATAATCCAAATCATCGAACTTCCAAACATTCATCCTTTATTAACCTTAACTTGTCCATCCACATCCTAAATCATCATGTCATATTAATCAAATTAACATACAATTAGATTTAACTCATCCTATAACCAACCTTCATAAGTTAATATTAATAGCAATCACATAGATCATCTTTTTGAAATTAAAAGCACAAATTTTCACACCTTTACTAAGGATCCACTCAATGTACTCAAAGTGTTTAGAGTAGAAAGTGTAAGAACTCTCAAATCAATAGATAGTAGGATTCTTAACTATAAGCCCATTTATATCTCTTTCTAGGGTATGAAATTGAATATAAACGATATATATTTCGGGGTCTTATTTCTAGATATATCTTCATTCCTTATCTCACAATCTACTTCTTTCTTCATAATCCATATATTGACTTGTTTCTTGATTTGGCTAACTCACTAGTTTTGTCTGAGTACCTACCAATTGCAGGTCATAAAAAATAAAGATCATTTGTTCCACCTGTGGAACTAGATCCATCGAAGGATCCAAGTTCTCCTAAACCAGCCTAATCATCACGGCTGAATAGTCATTAAGCTCTCTTCTTATTCAGAATCCTATGTTTTGAGTATCCCTCATCTTAAACATAACTTTGTTAACTCAATCATCATTTCCCTCTATGAACCCAGTAATTATAAAGAAACTAATGCTAATCCTTTATAAAAGCAAGCTATAAAAGAAGAATTGTAAACTTCAGAGGAATCCAAACTAAAAATCTAGTTTCATTTCTCCCATGTAAGACTTTAGTGGGTTATAAATAGGTCAACAAAATCAAAATAAAGGAAGATGGTACTGTAGAATGTTATATATTTTATTTTATTTATTATTAAAGGATTCACACAGAAATATAGTATTAACTATGAGGGACCTTTGATTGTGTGACCTATCTTTCTTCAGTTTGTAGCCTTATAGTTATTGTTACCATTAAGAAATGAAAATTATTTCAAATGAATGTTAAAAATGCCTTTCTTAATAATGATCTTTCTAGAGTGATATATGGCCACCTCCAGGTTATAATCATCCTTCAGACATCGTTTGTTAACTTAAAAAAGTTCCTTATAGCCTCAAACAAGTCCATCTACCATGGTCTATCAAATTTAGCTCTATTTTTAACAACTGGGCTTTTTTTTCCTAGTTTATATGATACTGTCTTATTTGTTCAATATACAGATAAAGGCTTTGTACTATTATTACTCTCTATATATGATATGATAATCATTAGCAATGACTTTGGTGGTATTACAAAATTAAAAATGTACCTCAGGCAATTCTTTAAGATAAAAGATTTTAAACATTTAGCCTTTTTTTATTAGATATCTTATATGATGATTTGGGCTACTATCTCTATTAAATGAAGTATGTTATTGATCTCTTACATCACGTAGTTATAAGTGGCAAAAAAATTGATTCTACTTATATTGAGAATGATATTTATCTCACAATAACATATAAAGAACCTTTAGATGACCTTAGTTTGTATCAACAATAGGTGGGTTGTTTGGTATACCTTACAATTACTTATCTTAACATAACTTCTGTAGTTCAGATTATTAGACAATTTATGATAACTCTTTGAACCATTTATCATACCGCAATGTTTTGTATTCTACACTATCTTAGGGGTACCCTATTTCATAGTATTTAACTCTCATCCTCCTTTTTAGAGCTTTAATGTTGATTGGGTTATAGATCCCACTAATTAACACTCTACAAATAGGTGACGTTTCTTTCTTAGTGATTCTTTTATATACGGAGAAGTATGAAACAAACAATTACAACTTCTTATATTATTGGAGCTGAATATCAAGTCCTTACTGACACTATTTTTGAACTATTATGATTACATAAGCTATTACAGGATATGAGAATTAAGCATTCATCAACCACTACTACTTATTGTGATAATTGTAGTGCTATTTAAATTGCTTATAGTGACATATTTCGAGAGTGAGAAAAATAAATTGAGAAAGTTTATTACTTTATTTGTCATCATCTTTAGCAAGGAACCATCTTTCTTGTGCAATGAACCATCTTTCTTGTCTCCGCATCATCTTGTAATCAAATAATGGACATCTCCACCAAAGCTCAGTTGCCAACTTGGTTCAATGAACTAGTTAACAAACTTAAGGTAGCTTTATGTTCACCTTCTTGAATTTGAGGGAGGTGATAGTCAACTACAATATATTGTTGCAAAAGAGGATTAGTTATATAATAATGACAAAATATCATGCAAAATATTTAGACAATTAACTGCAAATGATCTCTTGATTATTTCCTTTGCTCGTGTACTTGAAACTTTATAAATATAGCCTTTCTTGTATATATTATAACATATAATAATATGCAAAACTTCTCCTAAACTATTATGTTTTCAAATACAATAAGTTCTTTTGATGTATCATCAAATGATGCAAAATTGGACATTTACCTCAATGATCTAAAGCTTCTTAATCAAAATCCTCCAAGTTTCAGTAAACTTGGAACTTTACGTACTTGATGTCAAACATATATTATTTTTTAAATTCATTTTAGGAACTAGTTTGTTAATATTATAAGTTCGCCAACTGAAGTTGTAAAAGAAAAACTGAGATATACGAGATTTATCCTATTTTTAAAAGGGATAATGTTAATTTAAATGATTAAATACATTTCTTATAAGAAAATAAACTTAAGGGGGCTTTAAACCTTCATTAATAATGGGAGTGAATTCAAATATTATAGAATCATTTAATTAATTGTTCTTATGTTCATAAATTACTATTATATACTCTGAGATGTTATTTTCATAGTAATTGATAATCTTAACATTAGCCAACATATTCAACATTCGTTTCATCTTTATTTTTATATAAGGTTTCAATGCTTGGAATGTGCAAAGGTCTAGGGTGAACCTAACACATCTGTAAAAATCTAAATTATTGAAGTGGAAAAGAAAAGAAACATATATTCCAACAAGATTTAATGTCTTACTAATTACAAATAATCGTATGTTATCTAAATGTCAATGTATATTAATAATTAGAAACGGGGATCCTAACACAATATTATGAATATCGTACTAGGCTTAGTACTGAATTTAATTCTTATATATGGTACGGTACTGATATCGGTTAATATCGAGTATTGCTTTTGGTAAATTTTTGAAATTACAAAATAGTCTCTAAATTTCATAAAATTAAAAATAGTCTTTCAATATATTGTAATGATATATATTTTTAATTTGATATCAAATATGTCTTAAAAGATCATAAAAATGTAAATTTGATAGAATAATTATCTCTTCATTTATATAAATATTACTTTTCTCATATTTAACGTATTTGAAATGTAACTTTACCAAAGATCATTTATTATTCTCCATTAAAAAAATAATAATTTTAAAATTCCTTTTAAATAATAATATTTGTTATGAACATATATAAAAAGATTTGATTCTATAACCTATTTCATTTTAATTGATTCATTCTTAGGTTGGCTAATTCATGAGTTGATATAAATTGAAACTATTTATTTCAAATTATTAGCAAATGAATGATGTAAGTTCTATAAAAAGTTTCTTTTTAAGTATTTGAAAGTGAGTTGTTTTATTGTATAAAATTGAAATATAATAATTGTCTTTTTTGGTTTTTAAAAATAATGAATAATAAATTAAATTATTTTAAGAATAAAATTTGATATGTTAAGAAATATTTTAGTATAAAAATTTTGAATATAATAATATAAAAAGAACAAACTAAAAAATGATTTAGTAAAATAAACAAAATTGTATTCTATAATTTTATTACAAATCTTAGTTTGATATATTTTATTTTAATTTTTATTATAAATCTTAAGGTTTAAATATACAAATATATGTTTTTAACTAAAAACAAAAACTAAAAAAGAGTGAAAAAGAGTGAATTAGCAATTATCTACGTAAATTAATCAAGGAAAGGCATGGTCTTTTATAATAAAGTATTAATGCAATATTAGAATAACAGGGTAATAACAAATTTATTACACAAGGAGTAAGTGGTGATTGCAGTTGTTTCCTTATGAAAATGCATAATATGTAAAAATATTTGTTTGATCGAAGTATCTTTAAATGTGGAGTAAATGATTAGATTCCCTATGAAAAGGCATAATATATAAAATATTTGTTTGATTAAAAATCAAAACTTATTTGGGTGAGCTTCACATGAGAGGATAAAAACTAAAAACTCTAAAAACTTAGAGCTATTATTCTCTGACTTTCTTAAACAACACCAAACAATAGTTAGGTGGTGACTGGACGATGAGACTAAGAGCTGAGGGATTGAAAGAGGTGACTAAAGGGTTGGATAAAGTAAGGTTAAGAAGCTTTTTTTCTTTTTTCTTTCAATTTAGTCCTAAAGTTTAGAAGATTTATGAATTATTTTGTTCTTCAATAAGTATTCTAAATTCCAACCAGTACTGACCAGTACCAGCCAAAAAGGACAATATAGGCCAATACTCTGGGCTGGTATGGTACCAATTCTAGCAGCATCAATTTTTGGCTAGTATCGATTGATGCGGTACGAATCTTGCATCCATGCTACAACGAATATATATTTCTTAAAACTTGAACTTTTCTGTAGATTTTATTTGTCTTTTGGTAGAAGATATTTAAAATCCTAAAATTTTTTTCTAATTTTGTAATACTATATAAAACAATTAAAAGTAGTAATAAAATATTCAAACTTTTAATTTATTGCAAAACTAGTTCCACTATTAACCTTACGGTTAACAATGGTGAAGTGGCCCACCACATAAGAGGGCTCTTGATTGGTCAACACGTTGACGTGATAAATATTTATAAATTATAATTATTTTATCCACTCAATATAGCCCATATCCCGAGTCTCTTTGAACTTTCCTATTGTCCTCATCTATCACTGATCATCTGTCAACTTCTCGATCGCCGTCTACTTACATTAGAACTTTTGCCTCCTCAACCTTTATGATAACCTCAACTAAACATTGGCCATCTTCTACCTTATTTATGTTCTCTTATGCATCGACCAAGCACTAATAACTGAAGACACCATCTCTTGCCTCCCTTAACTCTAACTCATTGTTACCACTAACACCAGACTTAACCATGTTAGCCTTATCTGAATGTCAAAAATGAAGAATTAATCTGACTAATTCATTTAAAGATGTTGTTAATTATACTCTAGCATGGTTGATTGATGATTTGATGTAAGTGTCGTAGATTACTAGTAAGTTTGGTGCAGATCATGACATATTAAAGAATACAATTCATTTAGATTCAAAGTTTGATATTTTTCTTACCCATTTCAAACTTTTAATTTATTAATGCAAAAAAGGTTCGAGCCTTTGTGATATATGTGATGGTTCCAAATAATTTGGTAAGTTGATGATTGTAAGTGAACTCATATTTATTATTTTCATCTTATAGGTAAAAAAAGTTAGAATATTAGAAAACTCATATTTATTATTTTCATCTTATAGGTAAAAAAGTTAGAATATTAGAACTTGTAAGTATTGGCTCTAAACTAACCAAAATTAGAACTTGTAAGTATTGTCTCTAAACTAACCAAAACAATGAGGCGTTTACTTTAGCATTGCCTATAATTCAAAAACATCAATTCCATTTCCTTATTTTGGAAATGTTTGTGAACTTCTTCTTTTGTTTCTTACTTGTGTTAAGTTCTTTTCCTTTTAGGGAATGAAACTAGTTGCTCATTTAGGCTTTAGTGCTTTTACAAGTAATCCTACTCCCTCCCTTGCCTCTTATTTGTCTCTCATTTCTCTTTGTGATCCTACGCAAAGTTTTCCCCCTCACTAGACTCTTAAAGTCTTATCTCTCCCTTCTCACCTCTCCCCAATCTCTAAAGTAGCACCTGTCTCAAATTCTAAATGCTCTTCTTCTTCTGTTCCCCTATCTACTCTCTCTTTTAAATCTTTGTTTACTTCTTTCATATCCTTTGCCTAGCCCTCCCTGATGAAACCTTAGAGCAAAGTGGTTAGTGGCACTTACCCAATGAAAAAACTTAAATTCATACCACAAACTTTAGATAAAGATTCCTAGTTAATTTATGCACCCATTGAGCTATTACTTATATGAGTTAAGCAATGGTCCTACTTTGCTAAGGTTCTTTATTAATTAAAGATCCTCTTTTCTCCAAATGCAAATTTTTTTGGAAGTTAAATGGATAAAAATAGGACTAAAAAATACTTAGATCAACAAGGAACATTGCTTCCTCTTCAAGTTTAATTATGAAGCGACTATGATGAAATTGCTAGAATCAAGCCTTTAGTATATTAATGACAAACCTATGTTTTTCAAGTTTGGAGACAATAAAAGGAACTTAGTGAGCTATAATTGAAGCATGTTATTTTATAGGTTAATTTTCATAATATACCACTATAGTATTGGTCTGCTATAAGACTTAGTTACTTGAATAGTTCTCTTTGGAGGCCGATCTACCTTAATGAAACCACTTCCAACTTTAAGAGGATATGATATGCCACAATTTGTATTAAGGTTGACAGGGGGAAAGACTTAGTAAATTATCTAAGGTTGAAAAAAACTAGATGGTAATGGAGGTCTAGAGGAAATAAAGATTATCTTGAGTTACCTTTGGAACCTTAATAATAGTTAGCAGATGAAGATATGGATGCCACCAAGCAAGGAGTTAAAAAATGGAATGTACAATGAGTTAATAGAGTTGGAACATAAGGAAACTAGTGTTGATCTATATAAAACCAACTCAAGTGTAGAGGTTAGGACAAATGTTGTTTTTTTCTTAACAGATCCATCATATGTGCTTACTAGAATTGTAATGGATAAAATTAAATTAATCATGAACGATGTAAAAGATATCATAAATGACTTAAATGGTTCATGTAAGTTTCCCCAAGATCTCTTATTATCATTTAACAGTTGATTACTTGACCTTGTTGAAAATAACAGGGAATCATGCTTCTCCAATGTTGTCGTCATCCTCTCATCCCCCAAAAGATAAAGTTTCATACTTGTGAACAAAAAGAAACTACGTAGGAAAACTAAAATCAAGGTTGATTTTTGTCATTCCTCTCTTACTAAATGATCTTCACTTGGAATATTTGTGGCCTTAACTGCTGTAATAAACAAAAGATTTTCAAGGATATTTTACCCAATAAAATCCTTTTATGTTAGAGTAATTGGAGATAAAAATAAAACTCAATACTTAAAAAGAGATCCTAATTTTTTGATATAGAATGAACTATATTGACTAATCACTAAGCACATTTTAATGGTAGGATAATTATAGCCTTTGACTTTGTTGAAGTCTAAATCCTTCATTTCTAATTTTCAAATCAATTACTCCATGTTTGTGCAAGACTCCTTAGCAATACTTGTTTGGTTGGCATTACCTTTTTCTATATGTCCAACTTTTCATTCCAAAGAGCTCAATTATCAAAGGACCTCAAAGCCATTCATTCTTGGCCCTTGGATAATGCTTGGCAATTTCAATAGCAATCTTTTTGTAAAGTAGAAGGAACATATAGCAGTCTGAGGAATTACACAAATGATTTCCTTAATAGTGCAAATCAAGTTAGTTTAATAAATATTAGATAGGAAGGTCTCTTCAGCATATGGAACAATAATCAATCAAGTTAAAGAGCTATTAAAAAGAAATTCAATAGAGCAATTGTCAGATCCCGTTTCCCGGAGTCCGACTCTTGTTTATGCATACTTGCTCTTCCTTGTTCATGCATACTTGCTTTGATACCATACCTGTCGGACCCCGCGTTCCGGAGTCTAACCCTTGCATGCATGCTTGCCTGGCTTACTTGTTTGCATGCTTGCGAACCTGGCTCACTTACTG
>JAOQMS010000005.1:7634987-7652589 GCA_027563885.1 Erythroxylum longipes
CTGCCATAAGGACATGTTCACTATACCTGTCCCAAAAGTCCACTTTACCCTTGTCATTTCTGCCATATACCGAAATTACCCTCATTTTCTTCTCATGTCTTCATTTCATAAGATATTATGTTTAAGTTCAATGCAGAAATTTTTATGGGGCCGACAGCAATGGTCAATACAAATTGGTCCAACAACTTTCCTAATAGTAAAGCCTATTTTAAGAACCGTTTATGCTCAAATCACTCTATTATCGAAATTCGTGGGTTATATTCTCATAAATATGAACTAACCATTTAGATTTTTTTAATCATTTAGCTAGATCACTTGAATTTAATAGTGTGGGTATGAAAGGCCTTAAGGTTCAGATTAAAGGAATTCCATCTTACTAATGTGCAAATAAGCTCCAAAGAATTACGAAGGAGCTTAAAATTCTTAGTAAAAGAAGAACAAGTACTATAGAACTTAAAGGTTAGTTAAAAAAAAATCAAAGCTCAATAGCTACTCTATTTAAATCCTAAGGATGTAAATATTTTGAATAAGGAGAAGTAAGAATTACATAATTACATTAAAGCTCCATAAGATCGCCATTCTTTTCTCAATTATAAGTCAATAAATCTATGCTTAAAGATGGAATAGGAACACAATATTTTCACAATGTTATCATAGCAAAGATGAACTATAACAACATAGTATCCCTGTTAGATGAGGGGGAGATCAGTTTACACCTCATAATAGGCTCTTAAGGGGTTGGCCCTCATATACTTTTGGTGAACCTTAGGTAAACCTATTAGCATATCTTCCTCTGTATAGGTTATTAGAGCAGTAATTCCTCACCCATTTAGTTAATAGCATGTAAAGACACTTTCAAGGCCTTTTACTAAGTAGGATGTTAGAAGTGACTTGTTTAACATGAATGCAAACAAACCTCCTAAGCCTAACGGATTCAATGCTTTCTTCTTTCAAAAGTCCTGAGATTTAGTAAGCAGTATGGTAACCACTGTTGTCTTAGATTCTTGTAAAAATAAGAGCATACTAAGGGATCTTAATAATGCCTATATTTGCTTAGTGCCTAAGATCCTAAAGCTAATCCCAAAGTTAAGTACTATCTAAAACTTTATACCTTTATCTTGTTGTAATGTAATTACAAGATAATAACTAAGCTTATTGCTAATAGATTGAAATATATTATGTCTTAGATAATCAATCACAGTTAAGTTGTATTGTATAAAGAAGAAGCATAGGGGATAATATATTGATTGCTTAAGACTTATTTAAAGATTATACAAAAAAAAGGACTACAAGTTATGCTCTAAAGATTTACTTTAATAAAGCTTTTGACTCAATTGACATAAGCATTTAAGTTTCTTAATCAAGTTATTTAATGGATAGAATACTGTATCTCAATTATTAATATAAATTTTTATTCAATGATGATGCAAAAAAGAGGTCTAATGTAGCTAGGGGACTCTTATAGGGAGATCCTTTATCTAATACTAAGGGAGATCATTAATAAGGATAATCTATTTTTCTACTAATATCAGTGCAAAAAGTTAAAGTTGGCAAATCTTTTCTTTGCTAATGATGTTATCTTGTTATATGGAACAAACTTACACTTCATTAGTATTTTGATGAATAAATTAAAAATATTTGGAGAAATTTATGGGTCTACTATCAACCCTAACAAAAGCAAACTAATTGTGCATACAACTGAGGTGTTAATAGTTGAACAACTTGTTCAAATCACAAGCTTTAAGCTATAAAATCTTCTATGAAACTTACCTCAGAATCCCTAAACTTGTTAGAAAGATATACTACAAGGACTGTCAGCTCTCATAGACTCAATCCATCAAAGGATAGGCCACTGGAATAATAAACACCTCCTATATACCAGTAGGCTTTAACTAATTAAAGATGTATTAAGCAATGCTCATATTTTTTTGTCCTTATATTTATTCCTCCCTAAAAAGCTTGTTAAAGGCATCGAAAGATCTCTAAGGAATTTCCTGTAGTCATAGGGTGCAAATAGGAAAGTTATAGCAAGGTAAGTGGAGTGATATTTACGACCTAAAGTCATAAAGTGATTTAGGTGTCATTTCTATTAAAGATATGAATTAGATGATGTTGTCAAAACTATTTTGGAAACTTCTAATACACAATGACTCTAATAAGTTAAATAGGTACACATGCACTCTAAAAGGGCTCAGTATCTGAAATGCAAAGATCAAATACCACATATTATGGTCTTTAAGCAAATTCAAGATTTGAAGTGTAATCTAAGTGGTTAGATAAAAAAACCTAGTGAGGAATAATAAATTAATCTTTTTCTAATTTGAAAATTGGAACAAATTGGGTCCTCTTTATAAACTTCCCAACTATAATTAATTATGTAGCATACTAAATGGAACTAAAGTGAATGAGTTTAAATATGAAGGAACATGACATTGGTCAATAGCTAACTCCAGGGGTTTCTCAAACATCAAAGATAATATTGCCTAATCATGATTCCAATCCCAAAAAGGTTGATAGGATGATCTGGCTAAAGTATGTTTCAAGGGCATTCATTAATAAGTTATGCCTTGAGTCTTTCCTTCTCCCATATCAATCCATCCCTTGGCATTATTTGGTATGGTTTCATTATAACTCTTCAAATGCCTTCTTTATCCTCTAGCTAACTAAGAACAAGTTACTTATAAAGGATATAATCAATAATTCATTCTTACACTCCCTTTAGCGCCTTCTTTGTAATCTAAAGGATTAATCTATCAACCATATCTTCTTCAAGTGCAACTACTCTAATGTGTTATGGCAAAAACTCCAAATCCTTTCCAATGTGCATTATAGTATTTTGTATTAGAACTAAATCATTGGTTGGGCTAATTGCAAGATATTCCAATGCATGGGAGACCTTACTATCTTTACTATTGAGTTCAATAACATCATCTACATGTTATGGTATAAAGGAAACTAAAGGCAATTAAAGAATGTAAGGAAATAAGCAAGAGAGTTATGTAACTACTCTTTCAACTGAATCAGAGACCTCATTTTTGCCAAGAACATCAATAACAATGAGTGGTAAAGCAGCAAGAAGATGAAAAATATCCATTTAACTTAGCCTATTTCCTAATTTGTTACTATGATTTACTTAATCTTATTATAATTTTGAAATTTTTCTGACTGTATCTTGCTCCCCTTAGTGGATCATTAATATATTTCTTTCAATTAAAAAAATATTTGCAACCTACGGCTAATACTCGTTTGTTATGAACCAAATGACAAAACTTGTTATAGGATGAACAAGGGAATTTTGATGGCATAGGAAGAAAAAGGAGTGATAATTAATATGTAAAGAGTTGCTCTTATAAATGGGAATGAATTGTTTTTAATGAGAGGAAAACTTGGTGGTACATTATTTGATTTTTTTAAGGATAAGACTAATATACCTAAAGAGTTGTTTCAACTTAATTATATTATGCTATCAGCTTGTAGTGTATGCTAAAATCCTTAAAAGCATTACAAAATGTTATATTGGTGAAGTTGTTCTTTTCTAAAATTAAGAATAAAGTTAGTAGCTTCAAACAAATCATGTACGTAATTAGGGTTTAGGTTGATTTTTTTCTAAATAACTTTAAATTATAAATATTTTCATGTTAAAATATTGAGCTATTAAAAGATATTGTTTATGTGGTGGAAAATTAATGACAGACTAATTTTATAATAAATTAAATTTTTTAATACTTATTATTTTTAATAATCCTATTTAATATTATTAAATCAAAAAACACTAGAAACTTTAAATATCAGTTATCCATTGTAACACTAATTGTCTTATGCATTGAGGGTAAAATAATTAAAATCTTTTATCTACTAGGTTTAGATTATAAAGATAAGAAGGTGGGATATGGGGAAGTGTTATTTGGAGGATATTTACGTGCTCTCTTAATCATATTCATAAGCTCAGTATGTTGTCTCTTTGTCGGCATTTATTGAATCATATTAACTTGTAATTGGTTTGAGATTGACTTATTGGTTAATTCAAACAAAGTTCATGTTGAAACTTGAAAGAGCAAATATATCTAGTTGAGTTATATAAATATCACAAAAAATTCACTTCTTAGTAATCAGTATAATAGCCTAATTAATAGATTTCTAAACAGTCTTGAAGCAATTAGTATTGGATCACATATTCAAGTTATAAAAATAACTTCTTAAAAAAATACAAAAAAAGATTTTGTAAAATTGATTATCGTCATCTGACTTTTGCAAAATAAGGAACCTTGTGCATTGAATTAATCATTTAGATTCTTTAAAAGAGTGGTTGAGTTAATCCTCATCTGACTTTTGCAAAATAAGGAACCTTGTGCATTGAGTTAATCCTTTAGATTCTTTAAAAGAGTGGAGATTTTAATATCAAGGATGAGCTTGTCTTTTAAAATTCTTTTAAAGTAGAGTTAATCAACACGAATTTAAGGATATGCAGATTTATTAGTATTAATTAAATTAAATTTATAGCCATGTTTTTAATTATTAGTTCACTAAATATATTATTCAAAATACAAATTAATTAATTATCGTGATTTTAAAGATTCACTTAAACAACCAAAAAATTTGTTAACGTCAACTAACATACAGAAATTAATATTTGCAATTCCAAAGCATCACATCATCACCTGTTACAATCTTCCATCATCAAATGGATGCATGACAACCTCATATTAGATAATAGCAAGCCAAAATTTCTCAGGACACATGTTCACCTCGGAGAATCCACCTCACCCACCTCAATCTAGCAAAAAGGGGTTAGCAGCCACGAGTGCAAATCTTACAAGTGCTTACGTTCGTAAAGTCTAGTAGGCAGCCCTTCTTTCTTCTCGTCCGTCTGAAATATAAATTACTTAAAAATGTGTATTCTCTAAAAACTGTTTCTCAACACAGAGCTTGTGGCCTGTTTGCTTCTTGACGAAGGCATTAGGCATAAAATAAAAATGTACAATTTAATTTATAGATGATGACATAACCAAACTCTCAACTTTGTATTATGTGAAGTACTCGACTGGGTGGTAGTACTTTGCAACTATTTCTTATTTTTGTAATAAAGAACAATGTATACAATTTCCAAGAAAGACATGACAGACAGGTTGGAGTTTAGAAGGGAAAGTTAGGTCAGAGAGATTCTAGGATCATTTTGGTTATAAAGATCCAGCCCTTTTGTGTCTCACATGCCTACCACTTCCCACCAATTAAATCGTTTTGACATTCTTTAGTGCACAATGACTCTGTTGCCCCCTTATGAATCTTGTCATCCTTCCTACCTTTACTTCCTAGGTTTGCATCATCAGCTTATTTTATTAGGACATAATGATGCGTGGCTGTAATTGTTTCTCCCATTAAGTTGGCTCACGCTCACCGGAGAATTTGGGATATTGGCGTCATCATGTCACTGTCCGCCTCTTTCCACTCCTTCTACTCTTGTCCTTAGCCTTTTTGCCTTGCAGCTAGACTCTGACCTTTTTTTAGTCCTGATGGGATGTCTTCATATTTTGAATTATTTGAAGTTTGCCGTTAGATTTATTTATTTCTTAAAAGTTTAATTTTGTTATATTTTAAAAATGCGAATTCAAGGTTAACTTTTTATAAAAAGTTTAAATAAGTTTTGAACATTTTAATATTAAAAAATAATATTTAATGTTAATTTCATTTAAAATAAAAACGTGTTTTTTAACTTTAACTTTAAAAATAATACTTCAATGATGCATTTTTCCCAATATTAATCTGGTGCGCTAGCATTTTATTCTGAAAGTTCCATAGAAAAATTGAATGTTGGTCAATAGAAAAGTAAGACTCTGATTGGAAATAATTCGCAGCTTGGGATTCAACTTAAGTATGGATCACGAGGACGAAAGAAAAGGAAGACGCTTCTCTTTCGTTACTGTGGCACATTTGTATGAGTCAAATCAAACAATCCAAGCAACTAAGTACGATCAATTAAGTTGCATTTCATGTTTAAAAAAAAAAAGGTCCCAAGGACTGTCTAATCTAATCCAGGTGCAATGTAAACATTAAACAACAAGGTCAACAGCTCAGTACAAGGCAGATGGCATGGAAGAGAGTCACAAATTTCACAATCATACGACAAACGAAATTCTTTGCTTTCTACTTTGGGTATGCTCTACAAGTCCAAGACAAAACTGACCACAAAACCCCCGTGTCTGAAGCCCTCCCTTTTTAGCATCTCTCTTGGAGACCTACTTAAACGACCCAAGCACGCACACTCTCTCTCTTCTGTCTTCTTCTTCTCTCTAAAGCTAGCTTCTTTACTCCAGACAAGACCAAGTTTCGAGGAGATTGAGGTTTTCAAGCTTGGTGTTTCTGTGGGTTAGGGTTTCTGGATTTGGGGATTTGATTTCCGTACTTGGTCTTCTCTGTCTTCTAGTTCGAGTTTCTGTTTGATTCGGATTAACAATTTCATTTCGCGTTGTCGTCATTTGGAGCTAAGAGTATGGTTAAACTTTTAATTTCCAAAATAGAGAAGAAAGAATGCCTTTAAAGCTTTAAAGATGGGGATGAATTTGCCCTTAATCTCATCTCTTGTTCATTTCATCTGAATTTCTGACGATTAATTGCTCTCCTTTTTTGCTTTTGCCGTTTCTTGAAGTAACCTGATGATTTCGTTGAGCTTTATGTGTTGCTGTATGTGGATAATATGAACACGTGTAGAGTGCTTTAGTGCAAAAGGACAAACTTTTGAGGCGGGTTTTGTGAGTTATTTTCGATTGAGAGCTGTGGACTATTGTTGCACTGACTTGCGGCAGCTTTGGAGACTGCAACTTTTTGGAGGCCATTGCTTTTAAATCAGTGTCAGAGGTTCATGTTTACTATTTGTAGTAAGTGGCTTGCTGTGAGACTTTTGTACGAAATCCATTTGATGACGGGATATTAATATGCAGTAGTTGTTTTGTACTTGCTACATATATGAGTGAAGGAAGTGAAATTTCTGTTCACGGAAGCAAAGGGAAAAGGCAAAAAAGGAAAGAGAAGAAAGTTTGTATGAGCGTGGAAAGCAAACTCTTGACGAATTTGGGTGTTAATTTTGGGGATCCTAATGAACAGCATAAGGGAAGTAGCAGGAGACAAGGGATTGATGTTAGTGAATTTCTTTTGATAGTACTCTAACCTTTTCCGGATTCAGTTTGGTTGTTCTTATCGAAATGGAATACCCCTCCTCAAAAGAAAAGGAGACGAGCTTTTGGACTTCATCAAAAGCACAGATGGATAATACAGCTCCAGCACAAATTGTTGCCGTGAATTCGACATTGGAGGATCCATTCAATAACTTTTCTGATCTCATGAATTTGGATACGTATGCTGGGTGGTGTAACAGTCCATTAACGATGGATCATGTATTTGGTTCCTATGCAGTGTCTTCTTTTCAATCAACTCCCTACTCATCTGTTGAAGAACAAATTGTTGGGGAACAAAGTTATGTTGCCTATCCAAATGGTGGTAATATGTTAAATACTGCCGGGACTTCTTGCAATCCTGGAGATAAAATGATGTTTCAACATCCAACTTTCCAGTTTGATAATGTGTCAGAGTCAATTGAAGTTGATAACTTGGGTGCAAAGGGATGTGATGAAACTCGTCAACAAAGCAACATTTTGGATGTGACAAGTTGTGTAGTTCCTAGGCCGTTTGGATTAACACTTAACGAGAGGATGCTGAGGGCGTTATCTTTGTTGAGAGATTCTTCTCGAGGAGGAATTTTAGCACAAGTTTGGGTTCCCATGAGGCGTGGAGGTCAACATTTTTTAACTACTTCAGAACAGCCCTATCTGCTTGACCAAATTCTGGCAGGATATCGTGAAGTCTCCAGAGCATTCACGTTCTCTGCTGAAGTGAAGTCTGGTTTGCCCCTTGGGCTTCCTGGTCGCGTATTTATCTCTAAAGTCCCAGAATGGACTTCAAACGTAATCTATTATAGCAGGGGTGAATACTTACGGGTAAAGCATGCTGTTCATCATGATGTCAAGGGTTCTATTGCTGTGCCGGTCTTTGATCCTACCGAGACATCTTGCTGTGCTGTATTGGAAATTGTCACAGTGAGGGAGAAGCCAGACTTTGACTTTGAGATGGAAAATGTTTGCCGTGCACTTCAGGTACTTGTTTCTGCAAGAACCTTTTGTTTACTGTTTCATGTACTTGTCCAGCTTTCCTTTCTGGGTTTCTGATATTTATTCACTTACCGACATGTCCGTAAGCATTCTGAAGTTCTTAAATCGGTTATAAAGAAGGATTCCTGTTAGACATGATTTTGAAGAGCAGTACTAATGGGATGGTTTAGAAACTGTCTGACCATCTATGATGAATGACAGAACTTTATTTCTTTTTAAACTTCAGTTGGGTGTTCTCACCTTTGTTAGACTCTCAGGTTCATTAAAGTCCATGTTTTCCTCAGAAAAACTAGGTAATTGAAAGAATGATGTAGGAAGGTTGCTTAGTTTTGGCTTACAAGAACTGTGAACCAATCAGATCAATGGAGCACTAAATATAACTGTTAAAAAGTTCTTTGATTTGTTTGCTGGGCACTGTTGTCTTCTGGCCATTCAAAACCATTCTAATTACAGGAGCTATCACGTATGTTATCTTCCCAACGTCTGATATGCATTGCTTGAGTTCAAGCCCTAGCGTAATAATACTAGCCGAAAAATGTTTTAAGCATTTTGACGAGAACTGAGGGTTTCTCCTAATTGGCTGTTTTGTATTCATTGGTATTGTATTAGCTAGAATCCAGAAATCATTTGTGTTACGATGTTTATGTTGGTACTTATTTTTCTTTGATTATGACTCTTCTCAACTATTTGCAGGCTGTAAATTTAAGGAGTGTTGTGCCTTCTCGACTTCTTCCTCAGGTACTTATTTAATATCTTCCATTACTTCATGAAAACCTACTAATTAACTAACCACCCCTTCTTTCTACCCAAAAAAATAAAATCAATAGTTGGAAGAAGATTCACAGATAAGATGGTTAGCCTTTAATGCTTTTCTTATAAGATAACTGCACCTTTTCTAAGGACAATTGTCATTTTCCAGAGTCTCTCGATGGATCAAAGAGCTGCTTTGTCTGAAATATCAGATGTATTGCGAGCTGTATGCCATGCACACCTGTTGCCACTTGCTCTAACATGGATTCCTTGCAATTATTCTGAGGAGGCTGATGAGCAAGATATAAAATTGCATGTCAGAGAAGGTAACACACACATTAATGGGAAATGTGTACTATGCATTGAGGCTACAGCTTGTTATGTAAATGATGAAGAGATGGAGGGGTTTGTCCATGCATGTGAGGAGCATTATATTGAGGAAGGGCAAGGTATAGCAGGAAAAGCACTTGAATCAAATCACGCCTTCACCGCAGATGTGAAGTCATATGATATAACAGAGTATCCACTTGTCCAGCATGCACGAAAATATAGGCTGAATGCTGCGGTTGCCATCAGGTTGAGAAGTACTTACACTGGAGATGCTGACTATATATTGGAGTTGTTTCTCCCTGTTAATATAAAAGGGAGTACAGAGCAGCAACTCTTGTTGAACAACCTCGCGGGTACAATGCAGAGAATCTGTAAGAGCTTGAGAACACTTTCAGGTTCAGAATTGTTTGGAGAAGAAACCTGTAAGGTAGGGCTTCTGAAGGGGGTAGAAGCAAGCTTCCTTTCAATTCCGATACCTAGGAGAAGTTCTCAAGCTACGATATCTGACAATTTGAACACAACTGAGAAGGTGAACAAGAGCTTTCTTTTTCTCACTGAGTTATGGTTATGTTGTTTACTACCAGAGTTCATTGTTAAAACTAAATTTTGACTTTAGGCTTCGATGTGTCATGGAGTGGATGTTAGTTTCTTCCTTGTTTAACTCCAAACACTTTATGAAGAAAAAAGAACAACTGAGCTATGGGTTTTTTCTGTAGACATTTGCATGCGTTTAAGTTTCCTTATGCAATTGTGGATATTAGTTACAGTTGATAGGTCATCCAACTAATGTAGCGCAATAAAGTTTCCTCTTTAGCATCAATAGGATTGATATCTGCGTGAGCTTTGAGTCTCTAATGGAACTGGGACAGATTTTCATATGAATCTCCTGAGCTTGTTTAATTGATTTCCCAAACTGTATATCACTTGTAGATGATGGACGGAAGAAGGCATGTGGAGAAGAAGAGGAGCACAACAGAGAAAAATGTGAATTTGAGTGTTCTTCAACAATACTTTACTGGAAGTCTGAAGGATGCTGCCAAAAGCATTGGTGGTAAGTTCCATATACTATTATCTTTTACTGCCGTCAAGAGATGTAGAATTTAAAGAAAGCCAGATTTTGGGGAGACATAATCGCTTTCATGTTTGAATCACATACAGTTCAGTTAGTGCTGAAAATGATACAGGTAAATGCTATTGAAGTTAAACCAAATTGAAGGTAGCAATGAATAAGGAAGTGAGCCATTAGGATCCATCAGCTACAATTTAAGAGACTTCTTTAAATTTTATAGATAATTGAGGATAGATTTCTTAATTAAAAAGTAAGAACACAATAATTAATGTTCAAATTTCTTTCTTTCTGTACAGTTTGCCCCACAACATTAAAAAGGATATGCAGACAACATGGGATCTCAAGGTGGCCATCTCGCAAGATAAATAAAGTGAACCGTTCATTGAAGAAAATACAGACTGTGCTCGAATCTGTTCAAGGAGTGGAAGGGGGAATCAAGTTTGATACTATGACGGGGGGATTTTTGACAACTGGCTCTGTAATTCAAGAATTTGATTATCAAAAGAGTCATGTTCCTGGAAAAAACCAAGTTGCCAGAGATTATGAACCGGTTATCCATAAAGGAGGTTCCGTACTTTTCTCATCCCTTAACGGTGTTGATGGTTCCGCAGGCAAGCTCGAGGATGATGAATGTTGTGTTGGTACTCTTGGGGAAGGATTGAGGAATTCTAGCATATCTGGAGTTGATGGTAGTGAAGATTCAAATCTGGTTACAGTAGATGCTGGATTGTACCATCAATCTGCTGTTGGCTCTAGACCTTGGACTTTCCTCAATAAAGCTTCCCTTGGTTATTGCCTTACCAACGAAGGAAATGATGTGGATAAGAACAGGTGTAATATGAAATCAGAGAACTTGGAATCCCGATTTGTCTCTTGTAGCATTAGCTCATTGGCTGCGGCTGATGTGGTGGATACCAAGTTGGAGGGTGATGATAGTGTTGTAGAACTTAATGAGCCTACTTCTTCCAGTATGACTGATTCATCAGATGCCTCTGGGTCAATGATGCATGTCAGTACATCAAGTTCGTCAAGCTTTGAGGAGATCAAGCATTCAAAAATAAAAGCAACCAATGGTCAAGATGGATCCAAAATTATTGTAAAAGCAACTTACAAAGAAGACACTATACGTTTCAAGTTTGAGCCTCTTGCAAGGTGTTTCCAACTCTATGAAGAGGTTGCAAGGAGGTTTAAGTTGCAAAATGGAACATTCCAACTCAAATACTTGGACGATGAGGAGGAGTGGGTAATGTTGGTCAATGACTCAGATTTGCAAGAGTGCCTTGACGTATTGGATTATGTTGGAACACGCAGTGTTAAGTTTCTGGTTCGTGACATACCTTTTGCTTTGAGTAGCTCAGATAGTAACAACTGCTTTTTGGCAGCAAGCAGATGATACTGGCAATCTTCAACTCGAGTTTTGTGTTCTGGAGTTCTCATTTGTACAAGATCATTTAACATTTGAGATGAAGAAGGGGGAGTACATAGTGGTCAAGGTATAATTGCATCTCCTTGTAATGGATGGAGCTTGCCGGTTTAAACAATGAGTTAAAGTAGGCCTTAAGGACATCTTTGTCTATTAGAATAGGGGTTGGAATTAAGGGAGAGAGGGAGAAAGACTATATGGTGCTGTGTAGTAAGGCTAGATAATAGAGATCTGTAGATTTGTATACTGTAGAATGGGTCAAAAAGGATGTAACTATAGCAATGATTAAGGGCAATATATTCCACGTTCCTTGATCCTCCTAGTTTGTCTAGATTTTTGAGTTATTTGAATACGAGTAAGCAAAAGACGTGTCGTTTTCACTTTGTCTTGGTAGAAAGTAAGAATTTCCAGTGATGTCGTGTACTAGAACTAGAAGGTGATGTAGTTTGCTTGGGTGTGCTTTCAGTAATGAGAGTCCAAGGCCCCAAAGAACTTTTGTGTCAATCATCTGATCAAAACCCCTTTAGGCTTAAACATTTCTTACAAAAAGTAGCTTCAGTTTTACTAATCACAGTATCCATTGCAGCACTTCAACAACCAAAGGTTTAATTAAGACCAGTTTATAGGATTCTAACATAGAAGATGGTGAGTAAATCAGATCCTGTTATGTTCAGACGTATGACAGTTATGATCCCTTACTATTTGTTTAGACTAAAAAACTTTTTTAGAGCGTCACCTTTCAAAGTTTTATCTTCTGTCAAGATAATACTTTTGATTCATTCATATCTATCCTACAACATTTATGAACCTAGAGCTATTCCATAAACAGTGTATTCTAAATCAGAAAATTAAGAATTCAAATTTTTTAGTTCATGTATATAATAAAATATTGTTGCCACCAAAGTCATTTCTACCACCAGCTAAGTACGTAGTTTTCAAAGATTCCATAAATTTTCTCTAGACAGACAAATATAGAGCATTGAAATAACTATTAGCATCTTTTAAGTACTATAATTTTATAATGCAATTAAAGTTAGTAAAACAATTTCAAGAAATAACTCTAAATCTAATTAACTTTAATTTTGAAAGCATTTTCTCATTTCCACCTATGCCTGGTTTACTTTATATGTGGAATGGAATGCTTGTCGGGACACCTCTAAGCCTCCTCCTTCGTGTAGGCATGTGTTATGAATGATTAAATAAAAATAACCGCGGGAAGAAATGGAGAGGAGAAGAATAAAACAAGGTCCTACATTAGTCTTATAATCTAACGTACCATTTCACTTGTATCAGATGTTACAAATCAAGTGTCCTGTACCTTGTAGGGATTAGAATTTGTTCTTATACCTGTTGTACTTGTAACAAGTTGTCAACTATATAGATCCCTCCTATCAGGGGTCATTTATGGGGGGGATGCTAGAGAGATATGCTCTAACTTCTTTCTACTAAAAGTCAGTCTTGCACCTGAAATCCGTTGGTCTTTGCAACATTTTGAGGTGGTTCCTCCCTAGCTTGTCTGAGTTTTATTATTAAGTTTGGAAAGTTGCAATGGAAACTGCTAGAGAACCCAGCGCATACCTCCCATATAAGCTTCGTTATGCATATTTAGGGACTGTAAAGGCTCTTTGTATCATGGAAATGCACTTTCCATCTTTATAATAATCGATGGAAGGTGGCTCAAAGTCTAGGTAAAATGGAAACTCAAATGGCTCTATCAACAAAACCTAGAGAAATGTTGTAACTCCATCCTTATTGGGTGGAAAACCTATCCATTTTCAGTCTACAATAGTAAATGGAGTGATTACTCCACCTTTAGAAATGCTTCAAGCTGGAGATAGAGCCTAGTCGTGTAAAAGGCCTTCTTTCCACATATTTAAGCATGGTTAAAGATGAATTGGGGTAATAAGATGACTATTTTATGTTTAGGTTTTCAAATCAGGATAGTTTGAATGTGGTTTTGGCTTCTGGCCCTTGACAGATTAGTAGCCAACCATTGTTTATTCAAAAATGGAGATCGGGAATGGAGTTCAAAAAATCCATAATAGAAACTATACCTTTATGAGTTAACTTCCACAATATTCCCTTAGTATATTGGACTTTGGAAGGGTTCCTTGCTAGCTCAGTTGGTAAACCACTATGCTTTGATAATCCTACTACCAACTTAGATAGAATATGCTAGGCAAGGATTTGTATTGAAGTTAAGATAAATGAAGAACTACCTAAGAGTTTTCCTCTAATGAAATTGAATAAACTCAATAAGTTATGCAGATATGAGGTTTAACTTTTTCACTCTTGAAAAGCCAAGCAAAGCAACAAAGTTTGGAGAGCCACTTTGAAAGATCTTTACTACATGAAGTTGTTATGAAATCATTGGTATTCAATATCCTAATTTGAAGGAATTTAACCCAAAAAAAAAAAACCAACTATGAGGAGCAGAGGCTAGCCAAGGTTGGAATTGTCAATATAAGTATCATGGATAATAACGTGACTGTCTCTAATAAGGATGACTAGAAGGAGATTAATGTAAATACAAGTGCAAACCTAGGGAAGGAAGAATGCTCTGATCCCCCTAATAACAACTATCCTCTTCCCTTTAGAGAGGAAGCTGAAGAACTTGGATTAATGGTAGAAGAAGATTTGTCATAGGACAAACTACTTAAATTATAAGAAAAACTTATGGACTCTCCTGCCTTATCTGGAAGAAAGTTAAGCTAGAAAAGAAGAAATTCTAAAAAAGAATGTTGGTAACCTTACTTCCTTTAAGTATAAGAATATTGAAATTAACTAAACAATAATAATCTTCAGACAACATGAAGGTCAGATCATAATAGTATTTAGGAACATATTTTGTTTTCACAAACTGGTGGTATGCTTATCATCTTTAGTTTGTTTTGTTTATTTAGTCCAATGTTTTGCATTCTGGGTATGGAATACCTTTTGACATATTTGGTTGTATAAGCATGTCACTAAAAGACTAGGAGGATTTTAAGGGGATTAGAAATAAGTTGGTATATTGGACTTAAATTATGGTGGTAACCTTTGCAGAGTTACCCCATTAAAGGATTGCTACCATTCACTAAACAGTTAGGGGTTGGAAAATACAATCCCTAATTGCTCAACTTTGAAGGATAGCTATTTGAGAAGAATGGGCAAAATAGGGTGTGTCTAAACCTACTAAAGCACTTACATGTGACAGATTCAACATGTTCAAGATGAGATTCAATCTGGTGATAAACGTACAATAAATTGGTTGATTGATAAACTACATATAGATTCCCAAATTCACATACAATATCCAAAAGTGAACAAAGTACAAGATACCATTTGTACACATGGTATCAAGGGTTACGTATGTGATTGGAAGAAGACCAAACTACTATCCATTTTGGGAAATTAGCGAAGCAACTGGATATAAAATCACATATAACTTACATGTAGAGTACAATAGTCAAAATGGAAGGTACTTATAGATGTTACGTATAAGGTATAGGCACAATAATATTGAGTCTAATATAGAAGTAGGATAGCCTGGTATAAGGAATTCAACATCTGAACAATGCCTGACTATCTAGTTGAAAGCAAACTTGGGTGAAAAGAGCAAATAAGAGGCTGCCCAAACTGAAGGGAGTGATAGTAGGGAAGTAAAAAACGTGTTTTTAGTGTGTTACAAATTGTTTATGAAGCAGACCAATTTAATGGGAACTCAGATGATATTTTGATGTAAAGACCTATTTCAATGGGTCTTTTAAAATGTCACTGGGACTTATTTCATATATTTGATGAATCATTTATTAATTTTTCAAAAAAGCTAGCAACTATATCTCTAGCTAATAAAAATGAAATGTTTCTTTCTCTTCTCTTTCTCTTCTTGTTGACTCTCTCTGATTTTTTTTGTTCTTGGAATTTTACTTTCTCTCTCAAATATTTTGAATCATTTATTTTTCTTCATTTCATTTTGTCTTATCATCTTAATATCAAATTAGTTTGTTCATTACATCTTAATATCAAAGTAGTCAAACTTAGGTGAATCAACCATGGAAAAAGGTATAAATGGTGCGTAGCTACAACGGGGTAAAGGAGAACATGCAAAACTTTCTTAAAATTTAAATACAAAATGAAAAGTTATTGATAGAGAATCAAACCCGAACATATAAATAAGATAAGGAGAAAGACGATTTGAAGTCAATGTTCCACCAATTTATTCAGTTGAAAGGAGCAATAAAGTAATGCCAATAAGAAAGGAGAGCACATGTACTATCATTAAACCTTTCTCAGATAATGAAGGTTATTATGTACTGACAAAATTTTGTAAGATTTGCATTTCTTATATTTGACGGAGTTGTGATCAAGAGGATAGTTTTATAAATATGAGCAAATTTCCACACTTGGCCATACCTATGATAACTTAAGAGTAGAGCAGTAGTTATGCATTTGAAAGAGCAAGCTTAATAATATTATCGGTTGAATCTAAAAAAGAAGAATCAACAAGAGTGGATAGAGTTTATAGCTACCTTTACCCAATTATTTGATGAGGAGATATTTAAAGATTATGTAGGTAACTTTAAAAAATTGACACAAGAAGAAATATTATTGGAGTATGGTAACTTGAAAAAATTGAGACAAGAAGAATTATTGCTGGAGTATTATACTCACTTTGATAAATATTTTGATAAGCTCCCAGTTCTATGGAACCGTTTATAAATTTTTTAAAAACCAGAAGTAGAGCTCACGATGAAGTTGTTTGACCCTCAAAATCTCTAGCAGACATATATGTTTACAAGGAAACAAAAAGTAATAGTAGTCATTAGTGCTCAATTATACCACGATAAAAGAAGAAACAAACCACCGTGTAACTAAATAAGTGGGAGTCACATAATGGTGAATAAGGGAGTAACTCAAATGACACCGGTAATCAAACTAAATTATGAGAATGGAGTATTGCCCACCCTTACAAACTAAAGAAGTGCTAATAGAGCCAATTTTATAAAGCCCCCTTACCGCAGGGTACACACCGGGACACACGGAGATCACTCCGGCACATAACCTAGGATAAGGGCACGCTACGTTCACTTACTACATTCACTTCATATGGTATGGTATCATAATTCACTTATAAAGCATCATAAGAAAACCACAATATTTTAAATCAAACTTTTTCCTCATTTCATTTCATAAAAACCCGATTGTCTACATTGTGACTTTCAATAATTTTCATAGGTACATCATCAAAACATAATACAATAGTACTACATGAATGAGGAAAATATGTACAATCTAACTAATATGTCCCAAAATCCCAACTGACCGACCTTTGAGCCATGACTTCTCTTGCCAATCATAATTTACACGGCTGGTAGAGCCTCTCAGTAGCTAGAGTCGTCTATCAGTCTTGAAAAGATAACGTTGCAATTTTGGTGAGTTTTGCGAACTCAATGAGGTAATCATCATCGATGGTTCACTAAATTCATGCAACACATCATTTCACATAACATAAAATCACATTGTTGCATATTTGATCATGTTTCACATTTTCACTTAAGCATAAGAAAATTATGCATTTCAATCAATCAAACATACATCACCAAATGCATATGAAATGATCGTGAGACTCTTTCCCAATTGTTACGTTGTTGTGATCGAGTACCTAAACTATCCCGTATCTATTTTGGATACCGGGCTCATTAATAACTGTCCCTTATCCGATGAGGATACAGGGCTCATTACACGTTGAGCCTGAGGCTCTGAAACACTTGTGAGCTCGAGGCTCATTTTCACTCGTTGAGATTTAAGTTCTGATCGTTGGCTACTCTAGTCACAACTTCCATTATCTGATTATGCATTCATGAATGGAATGCATGTAATACAATCAAT
>JAOQMS010000005.1:7660982-7692270 GCA_027563885.1 Erythroxylum longipes
CATGTGCAAAATTTCACTATTCACTTGTATGAGCATGTCATATTATGCATGAACATAAAAATGCATCTCTTGCCTCTGATTGAACACTCCTATTTACTATTCTAACCTTACCATAGGTAATGGGATGTTACAAATTTCCTCAAGAATAATAGAGGGAAAAGGATTATTAATAGCAGAGATTTTGATGAGAAGATATCAAAAAGATTGTTTTAGTGTGATGATCTTTATATGCTAAGGCACAAATATAAGAAAAGGAAATTTTGGTTGTATATGGTAGAAGGGGATGAGGGTACATCATTAGGAAAGGAAGAATAAGTAGAAGAGGAGAAAAGAGAAATTAATACCTAATGTATATCTTCAAGCTATAATGGGGCTAAACAACAATAAAGAGTATAAATAGATAAAGATCATGGGAGTGCATCAAAATAGACCCTTGCATATCCTAATTAATAATGGAAGTACTCATAATTTTTAGATGTGTCAATAGCTAGGAAAAGTTGTGGAGAAATTGAAGAAATACAACCCTTTTAAATTATAGTTAGTGGAGGCTTGAAAAAATTTTCCATCAATCCTCTAAGGAGTTAACATGCAGTATGTAAAGCTTAAGGTTCACCACTGATACACCAACTATCAAACTAAGAGGCTAGGACATAGTTCTTAGGGTAAAATGGTTAGTTACATTAAATATCATATCGTGAAACTTAAGTGTGGTAATGGGCTTGGATTCACCAATTTTTTAAAACAATTTTTTTAAATTAAAAATGTAAAACAATATTTTTTTTAATTGGGTCCGAATCTGAGTTGCTTAGGCCCAGGCTACTCGAAACTTAACTTTTATAAGCAAAACGATGTAGTTTTATTTAGAATAGTTGAACCGCGAGTTAGTTTGGGCCTGGGCCTGGCCTATGGGCCAGCCTATTGAAAAAAATTGAATTTAGGCCTATGGGTCACCTATTGTCATCCCTAATGAAACTTTAGAACACACATAATAAGATTTAAATAGGATGGAAAGATGGTAACATCAATGGGAAATCTTGGTAAGAATACTAAGGTAATCTCTAATAAAGGCTTTAAAGAAATCCTCAAGAACTCCAAGTGTGAAAGTTTATATATGCTAGAGCTTTTATACCTAATTGAATGCCATATGCAACAAGTTAGATTAAGCGATTAACAAAACACATTTGATAAATTGAATGGATAGTTAACTAATTTTAAAAGTGTACTTAAGGAGTCTGATTAATTGTCACCTAAAAGAACACATGATCATTGAATTAATTTGAGGAACGGAGTGGAGAGTATCAATATTCAACTTTATACGTGTTCTAAAGAATAAAAAGATGCCATAGAAAGAGTTGTCCAAGAACTAATAAGGTAAGAGTTCATTAGGAACAACATAAATACTTACACTTCACTTGTGGTATTGATTGAAGGAAAGATCATTCTTGGAAAATGTGTATTTATTACAGAGAGTTTAATAAACACACTATTAAAGACAAATTCCCTATAGCTTTGATTGAAGAACTACCCAATGAACTCTATGGAATGAGTTGGTGTTTTAAGTTAGACTTAAGGTCTGGTATTCCCAAATTTGAATGTATAATAAAGATATCCCAAAGATAACCTTTAGGAGAAATAAAGGCCGATATAAATTCTTATATTGCCATTTAGGTTAATCAATGTACCTTCTACATTTCAAAGCCTTATGAATGACATACTCAAATCTTATCTCAAGAAAATTCTTCTTGGTTTTCTTTGATGACATCTAGTTTACAAAAAACTCTTTTAAAAAACATATGAAACATCTTTAAAAAATCATGTAGACATTTCATACCGATTTGTTCTTTATTAAAGGGAGAAAATATATTTTTAGAATAAGACAAATAAATTACTTGGGTCATTCAATCTCTGCAAGGTATATTGACTAATATGAAGAAGATAGAAATTATGCTATATTAGCTTACACTTTGATCACTAAAGAATTGAGAGGATTCTTAGGCCTGGCAAGTTACTATAGAAGATTTGTCAAACGTTATCTTAACTTAGCTAAGTCATTAATATAGATGCTAAGAAAATAAGCTAATATGAAATGCGAATAGGGAGAGGACTAATATAAAGCATTTGAAAAACTCAAAAGGGACTTTATATCAATATATTGTTGGCACTACCAACCTACTCTCAACCTTTTATAATAGAGGCAAACGCAAGTGAGATAGGTACAGGAGTCGTCCTTTAATGAAATAAACATCTAATTTCATTTTTAAGCAAGACATTGGTAGCTCAACACATAAGGGATTCCACATATAAAAAAGAACTTATAACAGTCATCAAATCCATCAAGTAATGACTTTAACTAAAGAACATTCAAGATGAAACAAATCACCAAATCATTAGGTACCTATTAAAGTAAAGAATTGCAACTTGTTTCCAACAAACATGGCTACCTAAATAATTGAGATATGATTCTGAAGTTATTTATGGGAGTAGGAAGGATAATAAAGCATCTAATACCTTATTTAGAGTGACTAAAACTAAGATTTTAAAACTAATAATAGTCATATTCATACTAACGTGATTAAGGACAATAAGAAAGGTTAAGAAAGGTATGTTGCCATTTAAAACCTCGTTAAGATGCTAGAGGCAAAGGAAGCATGTTTAAGGACATATAAGTGGAAAGATGGCTTACTCAAATGAAAGAGTAAACTAATAGTGGGTTATGATAATTAATTAAAGGATAAGTTGATGTCCATGGATCATGATGAACCTCAAGGGATCCAGTAAGGGATAACCATAACCATTAAAATTTTTCAAAATATATTCTATTGGAAGAGTTTGGTTAGGGATGTAAGGAACTGTACCAAGAAATGCTTGATATGCCAATGGAACAAATATGACAATGTTATATATCTAGGGTTGCTACAACCTTTATCAATATTAGAAAAATGTTCGAGGAAAATTAATAGACTTCATTAAAGGATTGCCCTCATCTAAAGGTAAATATATTATTTTTGTGGTAGTAGATATGCTTGGCAAATATTCGCACTTTGTGTCTATCAAACATCCATACATAGCCCTAAAAATAGCAAAAGTGTTCATTGATCATATTTTTAAACTTCATACAATGCTAGATTTTATCATAAGTGAAAGAGATTCACTCTTCTTAAGTTTCTTTTGGTAAGAGAAATCTAAGCTACAAGGAGTTAGTTTTGAGTTCTCTACTTCTAATCATCTAGTTTGATGGACATACTGAAGCTATAGATAGGATTTTAGAGACATATCTTTGATATTTCTATGGTGATTCTCCTATTAGGTGATTAGATTAGATTTTATGTAACCACTAATTTGATTTCCTTTAAGTTCCTTTATAACTATCCCCCTCCTATATATGCTCTTTATTTTATAGGAGATTCTAAGGTTCTCATAATGGATTAAGAAATATATCTCATGACTGCAAAATTTCACTTGAGGAGAGCAAAACAGAGAATGAAACAACATGTAGATAAAAAAGGCTAGACAGGGAATTTAAAGTGGGCTAAGGGGTACTTTGGAAGCTGCAATAACGTTGACACTATTCATTTTAAGGAAGAATTTATTACATGATTTCTCCTTTATACTATAGAACTTACTAGTTTATCAAGAAAATTAGTAAAGTAGCATACGAGCTACAATTATAGGCAAAATCATTAATTACCATGCATTTCATGCCTTTCAATTTAAGAAATATGTATCTAATCTGGAGCCAATGTAAAATGATCTACTAATGTCATTGAGATAAGTAGATTGAGCACCAATGATCATCTTGGTCAAAGGATGGTTAAATGCCATAACAAACCTATAACACAATTTTTAGTGTAATTACCAAACAAAACAGCAGAAGATGCAATGTGGGAAACAATGTTTGAGCTATATAAGATAGAGCAAACCTTATGGATAAGGTTCTCAAAGAAGAAGTCAATGTTGTAAGTGATTAAACAAGAAGAACGCAGTAAGCAACAAGGAGAAGAAGAATAAAACAAGTCATTGTATTAGCTTTATAATCTAAGCACCTATTTCTCCTAGAATGGATCTAACAAACTTACCAGCATGTGCTTTGTACTTATTGGGGGTGTGGATGTGTTATTATATCCATTATAACAATGACATCTCTAGGTAATGAAAAATAAAAGATTTCTTTCTCTCTATTCTCATTAATTCTCTCTCCAATTTGTTGGAATTCTACTTCCTCTCTACAATATTTATGAGTCATTCATTCTTTTTTCCTTCATTCCATCTATTGTAACAACATACAAGGTTGTTTCAAACGGTAAGTCCTCTAATATGCCAACAATTATAATTTTATTATATTGAGCCAAAATTGTGGGTTACATCTCCAACAACTTTAGTTTTTTTAATATATTTTTTAAGGTTAATAAATTCAAAAGTGTTCAATCTTTTAGAATGTTCTTAATTCAATGTTTAATATCTCAAAATTTTTAATTAACTAACCTTTTAAAACTAATACAAATTAGGTAAAAAAAACATTATTTCCATTAATTTTTATTAATGTGACATGTTTATTAAATTTCGTGTGAGTGTCTATATGTTAGTCACTTCAACAAAACAATAATAGAGAAAATATTTTGACCTCAATTATATGAGTTTTGAAAAGTTAATCATTAAATTGAAAACTTTAAAAGACTGGACACTAAATTAAAAATCTCAAAAAGTTAAATATTTTAAATTTATTATGTCATTCTTTTATGATCACCTTTACCAAGAAGTTAGAGGTGCTTATTAGTCAAGTTGCTAAAAATGACATACTTTTCAAATTGACATTAGTTCTATCATACTAACTTGATTAAGGACATTAAACAAGGTTAGGAAAGAGACATCGCCATTCAAGAACTTATTAAGACGCTAGAAGCTTGGGAAGCATGTTTAGAGACATCTAGGTAGAAAGATGGATTACTTAAATGGAAGAGTAAACTAATAGTGGATTGTGATGATCAATTAAGTAGATATCCATATGTTGTGATAAACCTCTAAGGGTCCATTAAGGAATGACCACAACCATTTGAAAAATGAATTACATTAGAAGAGTTTGGCTAGAGATGTGTGGAACCATATCAAGAAATGCTTGATATGCCAATGAAATAAACATGACAATGTTATATATCCAAGATTTATATAACCTTTATCAATATCGGAAGAATGTTAGAGGAAAATTAACATAGATTTTATTAAATGGTTGCCCTCATCTTGAGGTAAATATTTTATTTTTATTATGGTAGATATGCTTAGCAAATATTCACAATTTGTAGTTATCAAACATTTATACACAACCCCAAAAATAACAAAAGTGTTCATTAATCATATTTTTAAACTTTATAAAATGCCAGAAGTTATCAAAAGTGACAGAGATTCACTCCTTTAAAGTTTCTTTTAGTAAGAGAAATTCAATCTACAAGGGGTTAGTTTGGATTTCTTTACTTCTTATCATATAGTTTGACGGATAGAATGAAGCCATAAATAAGCTTTTAGAGACTTATCTTTAATGTTTCTATGGTGATTCTCTTAATAAATGATTAGATTAGATCTTATGTAATCATTAATTTGACTCCCTTTGAGTTCCTTTATAGCTACCCCCTCCTATATCTGTTCTTTATTTTACAGGAGTTTCCAAGATTCTCATGGTGGATCAAGAAATAAAAGATTGAGAACTAACTCTTATGATTGCAAAATTTCACTTGAATAGAGCATAACATCATATGAAACAACATGCAAATAAAAAAATGTTAGACAAGGAATTTAAAGCAGGATGATGGGTATTTTTAAAGCTCCAACATTATAAAAATTGTTTATTATAAGGAAGAATTTATCATATGATTTCTCCTCTATACTGTAGACCTTATTAGAAGACCAATCATATTGGTAAGATAGCATACACGTTGCAACTATAGCGAAAATCACTAATCTACCCTATATTTCATGTCTCTTAGTTTAAGAAATATGTATCTAATCTGGAGCTAGTGTTAAATGATCTACTAATTTCATTTCCATAATAGACACATAACTCAATTATTAGCGTAATAGTTAAACAAAACAAGAGAAGACGCAATATGGGAAGCAATGTTTGAGTTATATAAGAAGTTTTTTGGAACAAACCTTGTGGATAAGATTCTTGAATAAGGAGTCATTGTTATGAACAATTAAACAAGAAGAACACAAAAAGCAACAAGGAAAGAAGAATAAAACAATGTCTTTATATTAGCTTTATAATCTAAATGCACTATTTCAATTATAATAGATCTAACAAACTTACCAACACGTGTTTTGTACTTAGTGGGGGTGAGAATCTATTCTTATAGGAATTATAACAACAACAACTCTAGATAATAAAAAATAAAATGTTTCTTTCTCTCTATTCTTATTAATTCTTTCTAAATTTCTTTCTCCAATCAATTGGAATTATACATTCCTCTCTTACATAGTTGTGAGTCATTCATTCTTCCTCTTTCATTTCATCTATCACAACAACATGCAAGATTGTTTCAAGTTGTAAGTCATCTAATATAATTACAATAATAATTTTATCATATTAGGCCAAAATCATGAGTTAAATCTCTAAGAACCTTAATTTTCTAAATAAAATCTTTTAGGGTCAACAAATTCAAAAGTGTCTGGTCTTTTAGAATGTCTTCAATTTAATGTTTATCATCTCTAAATTTTTAATTAGGTGACTAAACTTTTAAAACCAATATAACTCAGGTCAAAAAGTATTATCTATATTAATTTTTTATTGATGTGATGTATTTACCAAATTTCACTTAAGTTTCTATACATTAATCACATTAATAAGAAACTAATGAAGATAATATTTTGACCTGAGTTATACAAATTCTGAAATGTTAATAATTAAATTGAAAACTTTAAAAGATTGGATACTAAATTAAAAAATCTCAAAAAATTAAACATTTTAAATTTATTATGTCATTTTTATATCAGTTTTACTGAAAAGTTAGAGGCCCTTATTGGTCAACTTGCTAAAAATAACACACTTTTCACATTGACATTGATTCTGTCAAATAGCTCCTTGCTTGGTCTCTTTCTCATCAAAAAGCCATATGCTTCTAAAGTGTTTTTCACATCTTTTTTATTAAAAAAAGTTCTAAATTGGTTTTATGCTGAGGAAATATCGAATATTTAGTTGTATCAAATGAAAATAACTTGAATTTTATATAATTATGTGGGTGTTGATATTTTATTATAATTATTTGATTGCAAGGAATTTGTTACAAGCAAAATGATTTTTGAGATTATTTTATCAATAATTGAGAGAAGAAGAAGAACAATAAAAGAAAGTAGAGTTTAGAAAATAAGAAACTATAAAGAGAAAGAAGAAAATAGAGAAAATAGAAAAATAGAAATAGACTTCTTATTGATTAATTACCATTTAAGTATTAGAATATATAAATAGAGAAATAGAACTAGACTTCTTATTGATTAATTACCATTTAAGTATTAGAATATATTTTTTATTTCCCTATCATCACTAATCATATTTAAATATATATTACACTTATTTTATGCTATTTTCATATGTATCAATGCGTCATACCGTAACAACCTTATCCATAAAGTTGAAAATGAAAGTTGAAATAAATTGCCACCTACACGATCAAAAACTAAGATGATGTTTATATCCTTTTAGAGTAAAAAAGCACATATGTTTTTCTTTTAACATTGGTACACCCTTCAAGCCCTTGACGTTGGGTGAGACAACATCCTCTATTGTCTCAATAATCTCATCATCATCACTATTTTACACAAATTATATGTGCTTCCCAACAAGCCTCTTGTTCATGCTCATCTTGTTAATACTTGCATCAAACTCCTTCAACAATTCCTTATTTTCTTTGTAATTCTCTTCTCTTTTATCTTCTTTTTGTTTTTGAGACACTTCTTCTTCAAATACTTCTTCTTTGACTTCATCATCATGACTACTTGTATAAATTTTCTTGGAAAAAGTAAAGTCATTAGTTGATGACGAAGTTGACAATGATGAATCAGATAAAGGTGGAAATAAGTCTGAATTGTGATTAAAAGTTTCTTTGAATATGATTTTCAGTTTTGTTATACCTTTTTCCATCTTTTGCTCAAATTTTTTGTTGAAGAGCATTGCTTATTAAAATTTAGGAATGACAAATAAGCTTGGATTTGGCCCAGTTCGACTTAAAATCAACAAGCCTAGTCTAAGTTGACTAGGCTTTAGGTTAAGTTTGAGTTTTTCTAGAAAAATATTTTAAACTTTGAGTCAGACTTGTCGAGCTACATGGTTGACCAACCTAAAGCTTGACTACATATATATATATATAACCTTAGGGAATCCTTCTTCTCTTCTTTCATTCTCTATTTTCTGTCCCTTATTCTTTGTTCTTTGTCATTTTCACTTTTGTCTGGCTATATATGGATTTACCTACACTTAAAGGTGTGTGTGTGTTCTTATCTCACATTTATTAAAAACACTTTGTCTCATCTCTTTGCCTTTGTGCGCTTCTACTCAAAAAATGTTCTCCATTCCTTCTGTTGCTTTGTTTCTTTTTTCCTTCTCTATTAGGCATGACAATAAGTTGGATCAGGCTTGACGCTATCTAAATTTAACTTGAAAATCTTTACAAGCAGCCTAAGCCTAGCCCAAACTTGATCGATATACGATTATATTTGTGAGCTCAAAGCCTAAATCACCCAAATCTCAATTAACCTAACCTAATCTAGACCATCATTAGCTCAAATTCTTTGCAATCCTTATTTATCAATTTAACCAATTTCCCAATGTGATATGATCTACTGCTTGCTATTCACAATTCTTCATAACTCCATTGCCAGTGAAGACCTCATATAAAAGAATGAAACTAAGTGGCAAACAATAAAATCAAACTCCATGTTGTACCTTTGCTTACTCTTTCCAATGAAATTGTGTAATTCTCTCCTCAAGTTTTACTTACAACTATTCTTAGGTTAAATTGGAGGATGCGAAAAGGTGATTCGATCAAATTGTACAAGCTTAAAGAAGTAAAGAACAAAATTGAGGAAGAAAATCACAAAGAAGTGAGAAACATAATAAAAGGAAGGGAAAGAAGCAGATGAGTGGGTTAAAGTTAGGGGTAGTTTGTGAAGGAAGTGAGAAATGCAACGACATACACATATATAGAAACAAAGGAGGAAGCTCTAACTTCAGGTAGGATTTTATATATATATATAATCAAACTTCAGACCAAATTGTGGAGTTCAAGTCTGAACCTAACCTAAAACTATAACATTTTGAAAAAAGAAAAGCCCAAACCGATAAACATGAGTCAAGCTTGTTAACTTCAAGTATAACTAGGTTCGAGGTATTTTATGGAGCTTACTCTCTATCCCTTAAAGCCTCTTATGAGCGAGCTTTAGGTGGCTTGTTCTTTGAGTTTATTAGTTTCATTATCTAAATTCTTGAGCACAAAATAAACGAACAATAAAATGTTTGGGTGGTTTGCTTTCCTTGCCCAAGTAGCGCCCAACACCCAATTTGTTAGACCTTTATTGAAGTCCAAGTCAAGTTTCAAGTTAAAAATAGATAGTTCAAGTTTGAATAAGTTTTTGACTGCCCAAAATCCAATCGAACTTGAACTTGTAAAACATAAGCCAAGCCTTATCCAACTTCAATTCAAACTTTAGTCATGTTGACCTGGCCTTACTTAACATGTTGCTATCTTTATTAAAATTGTTTCTCCTAAATATATATACCCTGTCTTTGTAATGATTCAATTAGTCATAATAGCTTGAAGAAAAATAGAAATAAAATGATTATCCATTATTCAAAACCCATCTTATATTATTTTGTTGTGTATCAGAATTGTGTGCAGTTCTAGCCTCGTACATCTGAAGATCCGTTTTCTTCTTATCGACAGACCGTACAATTATTAACCACCAGCTTGTCTATTGCTTTACACATTTGACATTAGAGGCATAAATTAGTTGTGCACAATGATTGTGTTGGTTGGCATCTGCCAATTAAATAGAAAGAAACGTTATTCGTTCATTTCAAAAGCCAACTTCACCAAACCATTTAATAAAACCCTAATCTAATCCAACACACATATACAACCGCATCAACAGACTCTAGTCACCAGGCTCAAAGAACCTTTTACATTAAATATATACATACTGGACTAGAGTAATTAAGGTAGTGATTGGGACCATAAGTCAGTAGTAGAAATAACACGCAACAGAAAGTTCGTTCAGAGAGATGCAGAAGAAAGCTTTTTTTGCTCTTTTTCAACTTCAAGATAAAGACAGTCAAAATTAGATACAAAGAGAAGGGGCCAAAAATTAGCCAAGGAAATGGAAAAATAAAACAGCTATACAGAATGGAAGCTACTCTAATGTACATGTGACAATTTCCCACACAAGCTCAATTTCCCTCAACCCCAAGCTGAACTCTTAGTGCAAGAGCATACTGAAAATAGAAAATGAAATAATTGGTATCAAGAGCTCCAAATCACCAACACGATTGCCTGCTTCAAATAATGGAATCAATATATCCATTAATAAAATAAAAAACACTTCCCAAGCAATGCCACTGAAACTGTTGCAAAATGTGTCAAAGATACACCTATAACTGGCCCCCCTAGAAAGATTGAGCTTCATTTCGTTTCTTTATCAGTTAATTGTGGATTTATATATGTCACACGATGCATATTTGACCTAATAGTAATGGTAAATTCTAACAAAGTAAAAATTATGTGATTTAGCTAACAGTCATATTAAGTCAACAAACTAAGAAGAGCAATCAGCACATACCGGGGTTCTTCAACGTCTCTGAAGTAGGCAATGCAGGCAACGACATCTCTGCAAGATTAGATCTTCAAGCTATTAGGCCACGAACTAAAGTTCTGCCACATGTCTCAAGCAAACACTATTATCATAAAATATAAAAAAGAACTGAATGCACATATAAGCCTATAGTTGACCTGGAGCACAAAGAGACAGGGATGACATGGAGGTTGATGAAGGCCATGGAGCTGCAATGTTGTCGGCAAAGTCACATGAAAAGGTGAACCCCGTTGTATTGTCAAATATGACATCCGCAGGCAAGTTTCGCAGTAAACATCCTAATCGATAGGAAAGTTTCATGGTAAAAAATTTGATCCCTTTCCAGGTAAATCATTTAGATGAATATCAATTCATTGACAAAATTTAACATGCATTTTCCCATAGACGACGTGACTTCATATGTCAAGCATTAACAGTTTTTTCATTCGACTTCTGTTTTTCATTTCTATCTTTGTTCTTAAATTTAGTAAAAAAAACTCGTTTACTTACATTTTTATTTTAGTTTATAAGAAACAGTTATGGTTTTTTGTTTTTAATCATAATCTGACTTTATTATTGATCAGATAAATATTATATAATTATTTAATACTAACTACTAATAAAAATTATGATTATAATAAGTTAATTATTTCACATTATTGGAACATTATATTCTCCGAAATGAAAATTTTCAGTTCCCATTGCTGCAATAGCAACTTATTACAGTAATAAATTTCTCAGAATTCCAAGGCCAGCTTAGACCTTCAGAGACGATAGTACCAAGAGGTGTAACTTATCATATAAGGTGCAAGAGAGAGAGAGAGAGAGGACGAACCTTGTTGTCCGTAAGCTGCCACAGTGTCCATGAATACATGAAACACATTTGATGTCAGATGAAATAATCAAAGTAACAAAAGCACAAAATTACAAAAGAAATCAGGCAAAGTAATCCACCTTGGATACTAAAATCCTTCAAGTCAATGTCACACAGCTTATACACATCTGCCATGATACCACCCTTCCGTAACATGGAACCAAAAACTGCTGCACAGATTATGGCTTGTTTATTTGTGATTAGCATTTGTTTTTGAATTCCAGCAATGTAAGTATTTAATGAGCCACAGCATGAGGGACTGGGTGCTGCCACATTACGGCATGCTTCAATAGCTTCTGAAGGCTGTGTAAAATTCAATGGGCAATCTGCACAAAGTATAAAAAAAAGGAATTACAAAATGTCAACAAATAGCTCCTAAAAATGCTGCCATCCCTGGAAAGTCAAAACACAAGTATCAGGCATCTCAACAACACAGGAATTTCTCAATGCAAAGAAAAATTCAGTTAAGCCCTAAACTTCTTCTCAACTACTAAAGAAAGCCATTTAATAACATCAGATATTTCTGGAACTTAGAGGATCTTGATTTAAGTCTCGCCATGGAAGCCTGGAGTCATAGGACTAACTAGAAAACCTCAAGGAAATAATACAACACAGGCTGTAACAATGTATTCAAGGTTACCAGGGCTAGATTTCACCAAGAAGTACCCAGTGGATAAACTAAAATTTCAAAAGTATCACTTCAATACACCATTTTATGCAAATGTACAGGATGAAAGGGGAACAGTTCACATACAGGCATGCACAAGTACATACCCTTGTTAACTTTGCATGCAGATAATATACGAAATGCAACATTAGCAGCATCTTCTGAGAGTTTCTGAGATAGATAAGAATAGACCACTTTTTTACAATCACTAAGAGCGTCATTGTGGTCAGGCTCGCTCACTACATCTTTATTGTCATTCATGCGAGTTCCAGAAATCTGAAGAGCAGCTTCCATAATTGCAGGTTGGCAAATTGGTCTACAACACTCTTTTAGGTGATCAACAGCGCTGCAGGCCTCCAATAATTTGCTTGTATTGACTATCTTTTCAAAGGTATCGATATCTGTGACTGGACAAGACCCACCAGTAAGACTTGATGACTTTACAGAGCATATTGTAGGTATTGTCTTATTGGCCCCTCTGCTAGTTAAGATGCTAATGATATCTGAAAAACAATCATTAGCAACTGCATTGTGCAAAACCAATTGACCAGAGTTGAGACCATAGTAACCGCGGAAGATATGAAGTAAACTACCAAACTGTGGGCAACATATCACACTTCCTACAAGGCTCGCAAAAGGTTGATAGCAATCAATTGCTGTCTTGTCCATGATACCTGACATGGCTGAGAAATTTACAGGGCATCTCCCAGTTAAAATAGGTTCATAAGGGATAGGTAAAGTTGGATACATAGGTGGATAAGATTCAGCAGGAGTAGGATAATTAGGAAACACAGCAGGTGATATCTCTATAGGATCAAAAAGACCATTGATTGGTGGTACTGACAGTTCAGACAAGGAAGAAATATGATTATGGCGAAGGAGGTTCTGTGACGCCTCAACATCAGGGCAACTGCATATCCAGAAAATGAATCTCAACAAGAGCAGGAATACTGAGGCTGCAAACAGGCAGAAGCCAGTCATTAGTGTAAACATGAGTAATCGCCTTCTATAAAGTACATACATGTGAGTGGTGAAGTAAAAAAGAAAGGGAATTATCCAACCACAACTCACCCTTAAGTCGACTTATGGACTGAAAAAATTCCATCCCTTCACCTAGCTTTTTGATGCCATGGAGTTCTACAACTGGAAAACCTATACCAAATTGTGCACCCAAAAGGAGGAAACTCTAGAACACCAAGCTAGTATACCTGTAGAATTAGACATAATTCAACAATCATTAAAACTCGCTCGAAAATCACACCAAAAGAGATACAGGAAGTAAAATTTGGGTGGTGTGGGGGGTGAAAGCTAGAGGGAGATACTCAAAAGTGGGAAATTAATGTCTAAACAAGTTCATGAAATTGATAACATCAGAGATTTACCAATAATTGATGTTCAGAAAGATTATGCATTTCAATTTTGTGATTGCTCACATAAAAAAGGCCACAACAAATTGATAATAAAAGCGAAAGCAAAATTCAATGATACTCGAGCAATACAAGGTGTTGTTGCCCAAACCTCAAAAAGGAAGCCCAACAACCTGATAGTCCAAACATGACTTTGGTCCATCATTTACGTCACTAAAAGATCCTAAAGAAGAGAACAAAGTTTCTCAATATCATTGCTGTCAATCCCTTGGTTTTCCCATTTCAGTAAACATAACTTTTTCCAACTGCTAAGCTAATCTTATTATTATCTAATTGGGTTTACTGTTAAGGGAAGTGACTTGATGCCCGCTGGTTCTAGAATGTGACATGTTGTCCACCATTTCAGTTGCGTGTGAACCCAAAAGCTTATTATCAGATATGCTGCTAAATAGAAATTTTTCTTAAATGATCAAAAAAGAAAAGGGAACCTTTTCTATAACTTTTCTTTATGTACATAAGAGAAAGGGATATGACTTATATGCACGCTTTCTGGCATTTTGAGTAAAGGATAAGTTTTCCAAGTAATAACACTGTCATTTTATGCATATTAGAAGGAACAAGTGAAGACAAATAAAGTTCCAGATTAAGTGTAAAATCTTCACAGAGAAAAACAAAAGTTAAATTATCTATACACAAAAGAAGGCAAGCTATTATATGGTTTCTAGGTTCTGATGAAAAAGTTGGCTTATCTCAGAAATTAAGCTAAATGGTTATATTAAGCCTACAAACTGAAAAGAAAAAACACAAAAGATAGTCACACATTCTAGCAAATGTTAAATAGTACTTGAAGAATAAACGAATTCTCATAAATCTCGAAACCCTTTTCCTTTCCATGGTCTCAGCTACCAAAAAAAAGCATGCTTATTTCCTTGCAATGGGAAATGAAAATCAAGCAGCCCCAAGAAAGAAGCTTTGGCCCTATGTAGCTCAGACACTTCAGCAAAATCAAAAAGAAAAATAGAAAAAGGAGGAACATACTAACCTGAGGACGATGAGCCCATAAATCATAAAGATTCAACTGGAAACCAAAAGATAAAGCCTTTGGTGGGTTGCGAGTGATTCAGCAAAAAACAGAGAACAATATAGCCAAAATAGGGATGTGCTCTCAGAAACCCTAAAGCAAGAAGCTTGTAGCTCTCCACCTTTTCCACCTCTCTCTTTCACTGTCTCTGTCTCTTTCTGAGTATAAAAGTGTCCCTCTCTCTCTTCTCTTTCCATAACCAGAGGGACCTAACTTTACCTTTTGAAGACAGCTCAACCCGTTTATTTTTCGGGTGAAATCGAATCCGACCCAGATCTTATAGACCCATAAGCATGGCCCATGCAAGGCCCACAAGAATATTTTGGGTGGAGAAATGCATCGGTTGTCTTGTATAAATACTAAATCCTCCGCTTCTATTGCTTAAGACTAAATTGGGGATTTATTAATACAATTGAATGAAATACAATATTATTTCATTATTTAAAAAGAGAGTTTACGATGAAATGAAATAGAATGGGATGGAAGATGATGGTTTCATATTACATTTTATTTCATCCTAAACAGTAAAAATGATAAACCTCCAATTTGGAGGGTTTACGATATAATGTAAAATGATAAATAACTTTTCACTATATTACATTATAAAATTTTCTTTTAAATAAAATTTTACTATATTACATTATGAACCCTTCTATCCTTCCCAAACAACAATTTTCTAATATTACATCTATTTACATTCATTTCTATTATAAATCATTCTATCACATTCCATTAAAAACTTTACGTCTAACCAAACATAGCCTAAGTTCATTGGGAGTGTTTAGCCAGAATAAGTTTGGTCTTTTATCAGTAAAGATTTGTTCTTTTGGCTCCATTCTCTATCTAACGATGATAAATGTGTACGAGGTTAAGTTATGGTTAACTGCTAATAACAGAAGAAGAGATGAAAGGGAACAAAGTTAAGTTCTAATTATTATTCTTTATATAGTTGATATTTGTTCATGCTTCTTGTGTTTCTGTCAACATTAACCGCATTATAATGCTTAGTGTCAAGTCTTATACCTCTTACAAATCAAAGCTCTTTTAAGGATAAGAGAATTTTTGAGAGGTTGGTGGCTTTAATTGCATGAGTCTTATGATCATGAAGAATGCTATTTAAAAGTTGTTTCTGGACATTATGTCTGAAGCAACGAATGCCAAACGGTTCCTTAACACTCTTGAGAAGCTTCCACCAAAAATGATAAGGTAAAGACGAGTACAACTTTAAGGAAATTTGTCTCTATGAGGTATAAGGGCAATGGAAGCATAAGAGTGTACAAAATTGAAATGTTTCATCTTGTAGAAAACTACAAACACTGAACATAGAGCCGTCGGAAGACTTGCTCGTTCACTTAATTTTGATGGATCTTCCTTCAAAATTTAGTCACTTTAAGGTGAGCTATAATTGTCAAAAGGAAAGTGGACATTCAATGGGCCCATCTCTCACTCAATGCAAGAAGAAGACAGGATAAAATAACATAAGATTGAGAGTATTCATTTCACATCAACCTTTTCAGGACATAGTAAGAAGTACAAAGGAAAAAAGATTACGATATCTGAATCGCAAAAGAAGCAGAAGGATATGTCGAATGGACATAACTAAAAGAAATGCTTCTTTTACAAAAATCATTCTCATATGAAGAAAGACTGTGGCAAATATTACACTTGGCGAGTAAAGACATATGTCTTTCACTTTTGTGTGCATTGAAGTTAATTTAGTTTTAATACCAAGATATTCTTGGTGGTTAGATTCTGGTGCTGCAACTCATATAAGTATATCTATGCAGGGTTGCTTGAACTACAGAAGGCCCGGTGATGATGAGAAGTACATTTAGAGGAGGGCTAAAAATCTACTGGAAGTTTTAGGCATAGGGACTTTTTGGTTGTTATTATGTACTATTTTTATTTAGAATTTAAAACATATTTATTGTACCATTTTTTAGGCAAAATTTGTTTTCATTTTCTACATTAAACAAACAAGGATTTGTTTGTTAATTTGGAAACATTAAAAATGATTTTTATTTTAAGTTTATGCCTGTTGGAACTAGCAATTTATCTGATCATGACAACATTTGTTTACTTCATATAGTAAAATCATATAATAGTCTTATAATGTTGAAACGAAAGTTGCTAAATGCAAATTATCAAATGAGAATTCTTCATTATTATGGCATAAGCCTTTGGGTCATATCTCTAAAAAGAGAATTGGCAGGCTTATGTTGGAAGGGATTCTTAAAACACTTGATAAATCAGATTATGATGTTTGTGTTGAGTGTATAAAGGGCAAAACTACAAACATGAGAAAAATAGGAGCTAAGGGAGCTAAGAATATCTTATCATTGATATTTACAAATATTTATGGGTCGTTTCATTCAGCTTTATAGAATGATCAACAATATTTTATCACATTCATAGATGATTAATCTCGATATAACTACTTATACTTAATTCATAAGAAGTCGCAAGTATTAGATGTTTCTAAAATGTTTAAGACCGAAATTGAAAATCAACTTGGTAAAACTATTAAGGCTATAAGATCTAATCATAGTGGTGAATGCTACGAAAGATACGACAAATCAGGAGAACAACGTCCAGGTCTATTTGCTCGATTCCTAAGAGAGTGTGGGATTGTTCCCCAATACAATATGCTAGGTTCTTTAAATTGATTAGTGTAGTAAAGAGACAAAATAGATTCCTTAAGGATATACTACAAAGAATGATTTGTCGTACAACTTTTCCTCACTTACTATGGGGAGATGCATTAAATATCGTAATGTACATACTTAATAGAGTTCTTATAAAAGCTACAAATAAAACCCTTTACGAGTTATAGATAGGTAAGAAACCTGTCTTAAAGCATTTACGTAATTGGGGATGTCCAGTTGAGGCAAGGCCCTATAAGCCAAATGATAAGAAACTGGATGCAAGATCTATTAGTATTTATTTTGTAGTTACTCTTAAAGATCATGGGGATTTGAATCTTATGATCCTAAAACAAAATTATTATTTCAGAAAAGAAATGACCGATTCTTTGAGGATGATGAATTTAGGAAGGGGAAGAAAAGGGTAATGACTTTGTCTTTAAAAAGGAGTTGGTCAATATTCCTCTTCCTGTAGTTGTTGATCATAATCAAGTTTTCATCCTGATGTGATTCAACAACATCTAATACAAATACATGACAATGTTGAGCTTCCTCGATAACAAAATATCTAGTCATTCCTCAATACATTATTTAAGAGAGGCATGAGGATCAAACTCAACAAACTCAAATTCAAGTAAAACCAATGCCTTTAAGAAGATCCATGAGGGAATGAAGAAATGCAATTCCGGATGATTATATTGCATTTTTCCAAAATATGAGGAAAATATTGACTTAGTGGGAGATGATCCACTCACCTTCCTTGAAGCAATTAAAAGTTCTAAGTCTCATAAGTGAATTAATGACATGGGTAAGGAAATGTAATCCATGAGAGATAATGACGTTTAGGGTCTTGTTCCATTGCCTGAAGGTGTGAAAACTATTGGTTGTAAATGGATTTTTAAGACTAAAAGGGACTTATAAGACAATTTAGAAAGATATAAGGCTTATCTTGTCGCTATAGGATTTACTTAAAGGTAAGACATTGATTATAAAGAGACTTTCTCTCCAATTTTATCGAAGGACATTTTTAGGACTATTATGGCATTTGTGAGACATTTTGATTTTGAGCTACATCATATAAATGTAAAATAACTTTCTTAATCAAGACATTAAGGGAATGATTTATATGAAATAATCGGAGGATTTAGCTTTTGAGGAAACTAAATAATTAGTTTGTAAACTTAAGAAATCCATATATAGGCTCAAATAATCTTCCCATCAATCGTACCAAAAGTTTCATTAATTGTTCTCTCATCTAGCTTTAGAGTGAATGTTGTTGAAGATTGTGTGTAGTTAATTTCATCGTTTCTAGATTCATTTTTTTGGTCCTATATATAGATGATATTTTACTTATCAGTGGTAATATGGAAATGGTTCGAGAAACCAAGAAATTTCTTTTGGAGCAATTCAAAATGAAAGATCTTGGTAAGACATCCTTCGTATTAGGAACCCAAATTCATCATGATCGTTCATATAAAAATCTAGTATTATCATAAAAAATTTACATTGAAAAGTATTGCATCAATTTATCATGCAAAATTTTAGACCTCATGATACCCTTATGTCTAAAGGAGATCAACTTAGCTAAACTTACTATTCGGAGGATAAAATAGAATCGAAGTTTATGCAGAATATCCCTTAAGTATCAATAGTAAGGACTTTTATGTAAGTGCAGGTATGCACTCATCGTAACCTTGTATATTTTGTTGGGATGCTTGACAGATACCAAAGCAACGTAGGAAGAAAACATTGGGTAGAAAAAAAAAGTCTTCATATATTTACAAAACACTAAAGATTATATGCTCGCATATAAGAGGTCAGACAAACTTAAGATCATTAAATTTTTTATTCTAACTTTGTTGCATGTCAAGATAGTCGTAAATCAACATTTAGTTATATATTTTTGTTAGTCAAAGCTTCGATTTGTTAGAAAAGTTTCAAACAGACACTCATTATATCTTCCATTATGGAGGCTAAATTTGTTGCATATTATAAGACATTTAATCATATTAAATGCGGTATAATTTCATTATAGGACTATGATTAGTCAATGGTATTGAAAGGCCATCAAGTTATACTGTGACAATAGAGCAATTATCTTGTATTCAAATAGTAACAAGTGCTCTTTTAGATCTAAATATATAGACCTTAAGTTCCTTGTTGTGAAAGAAAGAGTTCACAGTGGTTTTGTTAGTGTTAAGCTTATAGGAACAAACTCTGTGATTACAGATCCGCTCACTAAAGCATTAATGCCTAAGGCCTTTCATAAGCATATTACTCATTTAGGAATAATTATATTTGATACAATCTGATTTAGTGTGAGTTTAAATTATATTCTTGTGATTGATATTATACTTGATGTCATGACATCAATGGAATATTTAGTTCTTTTTCAATTTTCTATTGTTTACTCTGAAATCTAATCTCATTTGGTTAAGGTTGGACTAGTTGAAAATAGGCATGTGTAGATAATATTACATGTAATTTTTGTGCCACACATCCACACTTAATATTATGTTATTTAGTTAGATTAATGCATGAGATCATTGTGGGTTTAGTTGCAAAATGATAACGACTACCCTTTTGGTCCTTATGTCAGTGAAACTAATGGACGAGATCAATTTAGATGACACATCTTTATTTTTTGTGCACAAATTGGTTATAAAGATTTATATATAATTGGTCGTTTTATTGTGTGAGCATATGATTGTGTAGTCCAAGCGAGAGATTGTTAGAATTTTGGACTATGCATCATATGCAATACATAATTACAACTGCATCTGAACATGTAGATGTATATGTATTATAGTAAATAATCATATACATATCTATGTTATAAAGTTTAAGGACCTAATTGAATTGAACTAATATTATCTAATGTCATCAAATGTAAAAGAGTAGGGTTAATACATAAATATGTATAGAACTCTTGGGGTGTAATTAAAAAATTAATGATGGGCTAAAATGGTAATTACACCCATTAGGTTTTATTAATGGATGTGGTCCTGATTGACATATTAGAATTTTTTTTCTTTAATTTTACATTAGTTCTTATCTACTGTTTTCTTAATATGTTCAATTAGAAGACTACGTTCCTAAAAACTTTTCAGTTCTTCACTGAAACTCTCTTTTTCGTTGTTATCATATTAAGTATAATGTCTTGATACACTTGAATGTATGCACACATAACACAAACATAATTCATTGCTACAGTTCCTTTAGTTTAAATCTAGAACATGAATGTATTTTAACATTTGCTATGTTATACTTTTCACAATGATTGAAAATTTCCAATCAAATTAGATGAGTTAGAATTGAACTTTTAAAAAAAAAGGTAGACACAAAGATAACTAATCAATATTTTGACTATTTCTAAGGAAAATAAAAATATGTATTAAATCAAAATTTTGAGCATTCTGTGGATTATATTAGACAAGTGGGCTAAAGATGAGTTAAGTTATGATATTATTAGGTTAGAAAAAAAATATATTTACGATCAATCATATTTATTAAAATATTTAACATAAACTTAAAAGTGATTAATATTTATCCAAATTTTGTGATATTTATGCAATATTTTGACTTTTACATATTTAATTAAAATTAGTTATCTTTGTGTCTACTTTTTTTTAATTTTACATTTTCATTTTCGCCTAGACATGAGTACCCCTAGTTTTCCCATCTTTACTTTTCTATTGTTTATTTTTAATTGTGTTACTCTTTTATGATTTATTTTTTACTATTTTTAGATTTTGATTTCTTTTATTTAGATTGAAAGTTCTTTTCCTTTAGTTACTTTTAAATATGGGTAATCTTTTGGAATTGGTGTTATGTTATTTTCTTTTTTCTTTTGAGATTTTAAAGTTAGTATACAGCCTTCTCTACCTAATTTAATGAGACATTTTGATGACTTAATCCAAAATGGTACGAATGTTTCTTTTTTAGGTTTATGTAATTTATTTGGTAAAAAGTATATTTTGAACTATAATGATTCCATTAAAATATATGTCCAATTCTAGCATTTTTAAATGTCTAAAAATACTAATATTTCAAAACTATTCAAATTTAATTATAAACTGAGAAAAGTCTTGACAAATTTACGTTCAATTAAGTGTCACATTAATATTAACATGACACTCATTTTTTTTATTAGTCATATGAGTTCGACTATCTTAATTAAATCTAAGTTTTAATTTTAATTATTCATAATCTTAAATTAAATATAAATAACTCTAATAAATCATAATAAACTCTAATTAATAGTAATACATTCTAATTTAACATTAATCTTAGCTAACTTTAATTAAACTTAAACTAATTAACATTTACCTCTTCTTCTCTTCTCTTTATTAGTGCTCCAACCAACATCCCTATCACTCACTACCATCAACACCTCCATTGCCAACCATTCTTAGCGGTTGATTGTTTGCACTAATGTTGTGTTGATCTTCTTGGTGCTATTTTTGAGAGGTTGTTTTAGTGTTATTTTATGCCCAACAATCAATAAGTTGGTTGAATTTTTAGTGACGTAATTATTTAAGGATATTTTTATCCTATGCTTATTTTTATTTTAATTAAACAATATATAGTATAAAGTTCATGGAATAAATGTACATTATACATGAAATTAAGATGAGATCATAATTATGAGATTTATATTGCATCTATTTATTATCCCTAAACTATTTATATTTATTATTCTATTAAGACTAAACATTAATAAAGCGAAAAAGCTAACACATATTATATTTTTTCCTTATGAAAAATAATCAATCTCATATACCAAAGTGAAAATCTGAAAGGACGTAATTTCGCAAAAATTCTGGTTCAGTCGCAATTGTTTATAGCATAAATGAAAACATAAAAATTAAACGCAAAATAAACAAATCAACATCCGATATTTGATAACGTAGTTCGACACAACTTGCCTACGTTTGCGGGGCCCTAACCCAGCTTAAACACTTTCATTTATGTTACAACAATAGTTTTGCTCAAGACATTACAGAGCCAACTCACCCAACTCTTGACATTATCCCTCGTCCTCACAACCTGTGAAAGCAAATCACTCCCAATAATACGACCGACTATGTGCTAACCTCAACAGAGGATTTTCTCAATAATGTTTAATGATAACGATACGAAATAGACAACTCAAGTGATTAAACAATAACCAACATAAACAAATACACTTCAAATAAGAAAAATAACTTCCCTAACAATTCCAACTTCTTGAACGAAAGATTGGAAAGTTGTTCATCAAGAATGCTGCTGGAGTATTTTGATATTGTCATCGAACCATCAAATACACAGCAATGAATAAATCACCAATAAATATAAACATTTCTTTACTGAAAAGTTGTAAACAATGGAGCTACAAAATCCATGACGCCTGCTGGAATTTTACACACACCACCACCAGCATCGATAGCCAGTAAAAGCACACCTGATTAACACCCAATCAACCTAATAATAAACACACCATTGACCACAAGTGACAACGTTAACAATCACGAAAATTTGTGAAGGTTTCATACCCCACAAATCATAACCAACAGCCACAAATTAACACACCATAAAAACGATTAACGACCATCAAAGATTCATGCAAACACAAGATAAAACCAGTTGCCAAATTTCCCTCAATAGTTGTTCAAAACAAAACAACATGTAGTTGCCAAAATCACATAAAATTGACAATTACACACCCACAAAAGTCACGTAAATCTTGACCAAAAATTCAGCACCATATCATAATCATATCCCATAAATCATCTGCAAAATATTATCCAAGATTGCCCTAAAATCCTAGCCTTCAGTTCATACAAAAACTATCATTGATTCACACCAAAAATGACAATACTTCAGCTCTCATCTTATGTAAATTACAGCCACAGTCCAGTTGCAACAAACCAACCAAATCTCCAAATAATATGTTACCTTAGATAGCCATTATCCCCAAAATAGGTTTTCCATTAAATCACATCTTGATTAGGATTTTAAACTTTATCAAACTTATCTTGAAAGAGTCCCACATAAAATAGAATACTTGTCAAAGTGAAGTTTCATAAATAATCAAAGATGTCCAATTACAAATAATACCCAAAATATCATAACACAAAACTTAACATAAAGTATGAAGATATTTAAACAAACGTGTGGATGCTTGTTAAAGGACAAGTTCTCTGAAATTGATACCGCATAAGAATTATATTTGAAATATTATTTGTATGTCTATAAATATTCTTATTATGATGATTGTATAATTGATTCTTTAACTTAAGCTCTCCAAAGTATCTTATGTAGGGATTGCTATGTTTTTATACCATTTATAACTTATACTAATCAAGGGTAGTTCAATTAGTAGTTATTGAATATAACATAAACTATGTATAGGTAGTTCAGTGATTAATATAGGATTCATTACCCTAAAGTGATTAGGAAGAATGTTTTGTTGTTCTTGATTAGTATTGACTCAAAATAATTTTCAAATGTCATTAATATAAAAAAATATTAATGTTGGAGCACTAACATAATTGGACTCAAATATAGTAGATGTTAATTCTATGATCTATGTATAATTATAATATTGTAAGATCAAAGGATTGGATTTTATAAAAAATTAGGCTTAAAAAGGCTAGTCAAAACCATTTTGATATTCGCAATATTTGGGTGATCATGATGCATAGCTAGAAAACAAGCTTAATATATATTGTTTAATTGGATAATTAAAGATAAATTAAAACAGTTTAATTTATCTCATCTTAAATATGATTTAAGATTATGATTATATCTATTGTCAATATATTTAGGAGCCTAATGAGTCACAAACAAAGAGTAGTTGATAAGAGAAAAAGGTAAGTTAATCAAGTTAGACTTAATTCTAAAGTTTTAGAAACTTTAGGAACAAATATAAGATATTTGATAAATGAGTACCAATATTAGATATTAGATCTTATTTAATATGTACTTAATTATAATTAACTATAATTTTAATTAAACTTTAATTAAAATTAAAATTATATTTAAGTTAAATTACCAAAAGGTTCAAGTCATATTATAAATCGATGTAGGCTCTAAGAGTTAACACTTCTTACTTATCCCTCTTAATGCTATTTGTAGAGTTATTTTAACAAGTTTGTGTAAATAATGTTAGAGGTTGAACACGCGTACAATAACGTGGATTGCAATGAGCCAGTTTCAGAAATAGTTCGAAAGAAACTCCAAAATAAATGATCAAGATACATAATAAGGTATAGTTTACATTTATGTTTTAGTGCGTCCATGCACTAATCATATTATAGAATTTAAAGTACTCTTAGCTTTTAGGAAATCGAACGAAAATTTTTTATATTTCCTTTATTATATGTAGAATAAGATTTCACTTTGATTTCATAATAGTGGTATCAGAGCATCTTTAGCTTTATGACTTGATTATTATTTGTTTGATATTGACATTAAATTTTAAAATTAATTTTACAATTGCTAAAACTCTAATTACAATAAGATTACATTTAAAAATTCCTTCATTGGAGTTTAAGAAACATAAAAACCCCAATGATATAGAGACTTAAAATTAATTTTACAATTGGTACAAACTCTAATTATAATGGAGGCTATTTTGAGATGAAACCCTGATTCAACCTTAGAAGGAGCTCAGTTTTATATCCAAAGGGGCTAGCCCTAATGATATAGATGCATACTTGACCCTATTGATTTAATCGCCTGATTTGATTATTATTTAATTGAATTGCTATGCTCTAAGCTGCTGCTATATCTGGACTAGGTGAGGTTAGTTTAGAGACCCAAATTCTTTGTTCCCTAATCCACTGTGTAGTTTCCTATATGATTTATTCCTTCCTTCTTTTTCTAATATGAAACATTTAAGAATTCCTTCCTCCCCAAAGATTGTACACGTATGAGCCAACCACTATGATTATAAAAGTCAAATTTGCCTTCTTCCTATTGGCAGATAAAATCCAATCCGTCAACTCCTTGTAGCTATATTTAATTTTATTGATGTCACACTTCTTGAGCATATGCTCTAAGAAAATGTAAGAGAATTCACATTTAAAGAATAAATGTGAGGATGATTTGCTTTCTTCCTCACAATATAAGCACTTATTTACAATAATGAGGTAAGTAAGCTTATTTAAGGTGTTGAGTTTATTTTTCATTAGTAAATATAGGAGAAAAGTTATTCTAGGTAAAAGCTCATTTGTCCAAACCAAGATAGCCTATTCCATACAAATACCTCTAGTTTTTTGGGAGTCAATACAGGACCTATATGTATGAATGTCATTTTTGTTAGATATCCATCTATAGTAGTCCTCTTTCCCTTTATTTGGATCATAGTCAAGAAGACATTGGTTTATTCATGTTGGTAGAAAGTTCTATTTTTGTCCCTTATTCATATTTCTACCTTGGCATAACTAGGTGTATCTTTAATCACCTCTTCCCCTAATTATGAATCCTATAAAGGGCCAGTTTTACACTAATTATCATTAAGTAAGGATACAGTCTTACCATTTCCAATAATGCATTTTTAATTGTCCTCAAATAATATTCCTTAGCTTTAAAGCTTGTGATATAGATGCAAAATGTGTTCCCTTCTCCTCCACCTCCTTTGGTGATCTCCCTTTTAAGATGTAAAGGTTAACCATTTAGTCCATAGTGAAACCCTGTTTGTTAAGAGTCTCTAGATTTTCTTAGCATCAATGCTTTTATTAAACAAAGTTAGGGGGTCAGCACAAGGCCACCCTCATTGATAGGGAAGCAAATTTCTTTCCAGCTGAGTTTAACTTTGTAATGTCCTTCTTTCCCTCTATTCTAAACAAATCTCCTAATTTACTTTTTTATAACTTTAGCACTCCTTTTGTTAGGAAGAAATGGGATCCTCAGTATATTTATAATGATCTTAGTGTAACCGATTGTTCCTGCATAGGAAAATTATCTGTTTTGCCAAGAATGTATCTTCTTTTGAATTTTCTCAATTAAGGGTTTACTTTCATATGAGTTTAGCCTCCATAAAGATAAAGGAAGTCTAAGATATTTGATAGGGAGTTTCTACACATGAAGTCTAGTCAAGTTGGAGAGTGTTTGCAATAGTTGTTCATCACTGGTAGGCAAGACTAATTTGTTTTTCTCCTTATTAATTTCTAGGTTAGATGGACTTTTAAAGGTTCGTAGAGAGTTTATGAGTTTTTTGAAATATTAAGCATGTGCTCCGTATAATAATTAAAGATCATCTACAAAAACCAAACTAGTTAGTTCTAGTTTTTTACATTTACTATGATACATGAATTTCATATCCTTTGAAGTATTGAAGTTAATCAGCCTTGTTAGCCTCCATACATTGTAGGAACATATAAGGGAAAATTGGATCCCCTTGTTTTATCCCTCTTCTTCCTCTAAATAGTTTAGCGGGTTCTCTATTGACAAAAATGGAGAAGAAGGCAGTGGAAACATATTATGTGATCCATTTGTTGAATTTTTTAGGAAAGTTGAAGATAATCAAAAGCTGCTCTAGTTTCTAACTTATGTAGTTATAGACTTTATTAAATTCTATCTTTAGGGTATAGTCTTTAAGGTTTTTCTTCCTTGAGTACACTTTTTATAGCTCTTGTGCCAATAGTATATTGTCTCCCCTCGAGGAACACTCCGTGGTTCACATTTACAATGTCCCCTAACACATTCTTAAATCTCTTAGCAAAGATTTTGGCTATAATTTTATAAAGGAAGTTATGATAAGCAATTGGTCTAAATTCACCTAGTGACATAGGATATTGGTTTTTGGGGACCAAGCATACAAAAGTTTTGTTTATCTTTAAAAGCAATTTTCGATTACTCAAAAACTCTTTTATTGCTTCCACTATTGAATTCCTAAGTAAAGGCCAAGACTTCTAGAAAAAGTTACCATTCCATCCATCTGGACTTAGAGCTTTATTAGGGTTTATGTCAAAGGCAATGCATGTTATTTCCTCTTTTGTTACTGAAACATCCAACAAAATCTACTTATCATCTGAAATTGATGTCTCAAAAAAGTCGCAAGAGCTTCTATAGTTAAGTTGTTTTCTTCCTCAGTGCCAATAGATTTTCTGAAGAATATAAAAGCCTTTGTTTTAAACTCTAGTTATGAGTAGGCCAAACTTCCATCCTCCCTTCTTAAAGATATAATCCTATTAGTATTTCTTCTGTTTAGTATCATAGTGTGGAAATATTTGGTAGTCCTCTCTCCCTTATTTAAATCAGTAACTCTGGCCTTTTATTTCAGCAAGTAATAAATATTCATTTATAGTTCCATATAATTTTTTAAGGCTTCCTTTTCATCATGAGTCTCCTTCTTTCCACCTAGAGTAATGTAAAGTTTGTCCTGTGCCAATTCTAGGACCCTTTTAATTCTATTTTTTTCCTAGCAAGAGTCACTACAGATGTTAGCTTTTAAGAGTTTGATTTCCTCCTTTTCTTAAGAAAACTTCTTAACATATACAAAAGATTTGCATCCTTCCACCTTTGTTTCCATACCATTTCCCATTGCCTCCATAAAGTGTACACTGTTAGTTAAAAATTTATTGAATCTAAATAGGAAGGATTTTTGTTGGTTACAAGGAAATCATGAATTAATATAAGAGTATGGTTTAAAATTCCTAAGTTTAGGAATTTAACATAGCTCTCTGGAAAAGAATCTAGCCACATTTTATTGATTAGGGCCTATGCAGTTTTTTCCTAATTAGCCCTTGATTCTCCTATATATTGCACCATATGTAGAAAATGTCATCTAATTTTAAGTCAATGATCTCCATGTTTTTTAGGTATCTTTTCAAGTATGTGGCTATCCTCCTCTGGCATACATTCCCTTTAGCTTTAGAAGTCTAGGTGGAAATCAATAAAGTTATGATGTAGGGGATCCATAGAGTCACAACAACAAGATTTTTACATGAGATCAAGTGGTTATAAATAAAGCCAAGGTGTGAAAGAACAAGGTGTCCCATCTTCTTGTTGCATTTTCTAGCTTCTCAAAGTCTTCTTTTTCCTCCTTTCTTTAGCATAGATCATAATAGTCTTTCTTTAGATGCTAGTTGTATGGATGACCATTATTGGCTAATTCTTTTATTTTTAGTTAAAGGAAGTGGAAGACTTTTTGAAAATTTGAAGGTTGGTAAGCAATTGGGTCTTCTTATGGAAGTATTTCGTTTATTTATATATTAGATTGCTTTTTCATGCTTCAATTTTGTAATTATTTTTGATTGATTTCTAAGGTGCGTAGTTAGATTATTGGTTAAAAAGATAATTTTGCTAGATTAAATATTGAATACGTAAAAGTCAATTCATTTAATCATTTATAGCAATTAGGAGTTTTAATTTACTATGTCAGAAATTATTACTTTTAGGAAAAACGTTCTATTAGATTAAATGTAACTACAAATATTGTGTTCTCTTGTTTCAATGGTTTTTTTCTTCTTAAAGCTATTGTTTAATTAAATTTTAGATTGTATCTAAGATTGAGCAATAAAGGTTAATTGAATTATGTGTTTTAGATTAACTACTCCTAAGAAAAGACATATATTTAGTATCACATTGAAGATATGGTTAATGAAATAATTATTTTTATGCCAATGATCAATAACAAGTCCAAGGGGTAGAAGCAATCGTGAAATAAGGTCTGTTTTTTTTTAATCAAGAACTCTTATTTTATTACTTCTTTTATTTTTCCAATTATATAATTTCACAACCCCCTTTATTAATTATTTTCTTTCATAATAGTTGACAAACAAGAATTCCTTAGGAGATCGACTCCTACTTCCCTATATTATCTGTTGATTGCAGAAATTTAGGAATTAATTTAAGGTACAGACAATAGTTCTAGCAAAAGCTTATAAGATATTGAAAGATTCACTTTTATAATAAATTCAAAGAGTTTATGCATGTAGATTTATCATGTCTGTTAGAAAGTTGATGGGAGTATAGTTATACTTTTCAATGGGCATATATAAATCATATAGTGCTCATATAGAACAAAAAAATTATATTTTCAGTTGTTGCAATAACTTATTGTTAGGAATTAGACCTACAAAGATAATAATAAAGGTATTTAGTATTTAAGATATTTGATTTATTAATGATATCCATTATTCTATGTGTTAATTGATATTTAAGTTCAAGTTCATATAAATATTAACTTTAGTTTGATAGAAGTGAGTCTTAATTAAGATATATTTTACTTAGAACAATATTATCTTTTTGGTTGAAAATTGCTAATCAACTTATAATAAATTTTTATTCAGTATAAATGATTATTTAGATCAAGAAGTTCTTTAATAAACTTGGTATAGTTTCTTGTATTGTTAAAAGAATAATATACTCTAGGACACTAGAACCATTAGGCATGCGAAATGAATTGAGGTTTCTTCAAAGATCTAAGTATATATTTAGGAAGTTTATCTTAATTATAATGATAATTAAGATAAAATTTGTAAGATTTAAGCAAGTATTCACTATAAAGAATCTTGTACAGTACTCTTACTAGACACTGTCCCAACAGTAACACGATCATCATATTGAGTTATGATATAAAATACTTAAGCAATTGGCTTAGTGTAAGTAGGAGATCATTAGTTTATTCCCAAATTATTTATAGTCATTATTATATTGATACGTAACATTAATAGAGCATACAAACTAGCACACATTATGTTTTTTCTTTATTAAGAAAGTATTCGATCTCATATACTAAAATATGAAAATACTTAGATGTAAAAATGCATCGATAGGGGAGTGTTCCACCTTAGAGCGAAGCACTTGCGGGAGCAGGGGTGGACGAAGCGAGAGCGAAAATGTCAAAAAACAAACTTGTGGATGCGTATTAAGGAACAAGCTTATTAAACTGACCTGAGATGAGAAATTTATTTGAAAAATTACTTGTATGTTTAAGAAAAGTTTCATTATGATGATTTTATAAGTGATCTTCTGATTTAAGATTTCTAAAGTATCTCACATGAGGACTAATATTAAGTAATAGATCTTATTTAGATCCAACTGATTTGAACTAAATTAATAGGGATCAATAAAATTAAATTTGAACTAAATTACCAAATGATTCGAGTCTTATTGTAAAGAGGTGTAGGTTTTTAAGGAAGCTCTATTTGTAAAGTTCTCACAACTAATTTGTTTATAAATCATGAAAAATTAGACACGTGTGTAATTATAATGGTTGTAATGAACCTATTTTAAAAATAGTTTGAAAGAAATTATATAAAAAGATCAAACTCTGTAATAAAGTATATTATAAAGTTTAAAGAGGTCTTAATTTTAAAAAAATTAAACAAAAATTTTATATTTCTTTTATTACATGGTAGATTAAATTTCACCTTGATTTTCGAATAGGTAAGACTACTACCATTGTTGGTGTTTGTTTTGAATTCAATAAAAATATGTTCCCTTCTCAAACCTGTACAATTTATTCTTGCAAGAAGAAACTAATGAATCAGTACCTGTCGTTGCAATATGTTAGGCCCCGTTTTTCGGAGTCCGACTCTTGTTCATGCTTCCATTCATGCTCTGAAACCATGTCTGTCGGACCTCGAGTTCGGAGTCTAACCCTTGCATGCTGCTTGCTTGCTAACCTGGCTCACTTACTTGCATTCGTACTCTGATACCTCATGCACACTTGCTTGCTTGCTTACTTACTTCGATATCATGCTTATTACTTTTATGCATGCAGAGTGTCTTAATACGTGAGTCATCTCCCAAAGATAAAATCTATCCTTGAACCTGAGTCCTATCATCTTCAGCGTGGTTAAGTCCTTACTTCTCACTTATACTTGCTTCGGGTCC
>JAOQMS010000005.1:7695592-7714518 GCA_027563885.1 Erythroxylum longipes
GGAAAAGATTTGAGCTAGTTTAAGGTAATTTTCTTCATCTTTCTTCTTGTTTTGTTAGAAAATCAAAAGGGATTAGATAAGAGAATGGGTTGGTTTTAGAAGAAAGGATAAAAGAAGGGAACCCATTTGATCTTAAGGTTTCTAAGTTAGGTTGTAGGTTTTCTAACCTAGATGGACTATAGTAGGTTAAGTTTTAGCTTGATTTGTGTTAATTTCATTTTGTTGTGATTATGGAAATTTTGGGTATTTCCATTTGAATTGGAATTTAATGGGAAATTGGTTTGTTTTAGAAAATCAAGAAAATCCTACCCAAAAGCAAAGGGAAGGGCCAAATTGAGTTTAGATTGTCAAGAGTTATAAGGTGGGTAATTTATTTATAGTATTGTGTAATGAGCAAATTTGCCTTGTTTGTGTGTTGTGTGTTAAAATGATTTGCTTTGAAGTTATATTAGTTGGCTACGGTGAACTTTTCTCTAGAGATACTGGGAATTATTTCCTGATTTCAGCATGGCGAAGTTATATTAGTTGGCTGCGACGAACTTTTCCCGAGAGGTCCTGGGAAATATTTCCTGATTTTACCTCAGCGAAACATTTAGTTTGCCACGGCGAACCCATGTTTTGACCCCTCCAAATGGCAAAATATCTTTTCGAAGTCTTCAAGAAAGTTGTAGATCTAGAAGTCCTCTTCAAAACCGTTCGAATACAACCTTAATCTGATCTCTCTAGTGAAAGTTACATCAATTGTCCCAAGATAGGTACAATATGATTGAGGACATAACTAGGTTTGACTCGGTTGGCCATAACTCCATCATCCGATCACCAAATGAAGTGAGTATTGAATTAAGATATCCTATAGAAATAACCTTATAGGATAATACGTTCACATCTTTTGATATTCCAGATAGTTGGGCTCCGGGAACGGGGTCCAACACATGAACTTTAGAGATGTGAGCTTAGTCCTAGTAAATGACGAAAGACTTCTCCAAGTCATTTTGATAGTTCAAGTGATTCAGACTCTCCATCAAATTTACAATCATGGCATGAACTAATTTGTGACACCTAGTGCATCCATCAGATGCATTCATGATGGGACCAGCCTTACGGATACCGTTCCGTACCGGCCTTACTTACTACACCGATCGTGAGTACTGGTCGGTACTGGCTGCTTTCGGCTAGTACCGGTCGGTACTCACAGTACCGAAAAATATCAGGCTGGTACCGTAAAATGCCAAAACTTTGAGGACTAAATTGAAAAAAAAAACTAAAACCCACCCCTGACTCCTCTCCTCTGCTGGCTGCGTCTTCTTCTCTTCACATTTTGATTTTTCGCTCCTCTCTCACTCCATCGTCGCTCTCCACTATCTACTCTCCTCCTTTCGTCATCAACGGTGGTCGGCGGTCGTTCTCTTCGTCGCCTATCGCATACTCATGTCCCTCTCCGTCGCCTGTCACCTCACTCTCCGTCGCTTGTCGTGTCCCTCTTCGTCGCAACATTAGCTGTCCTCCTCCCTCTCCGTCATCTGTCCCTCTCCTCTCTATCACTGTCGCCCGCCTATCCCTCTCCGTCACAACATCTACATTCGAATATGGGAATAATACCTAGATTTTCTCGTTCGACATCCGACCCATCATCGATTGTGTTTCTGTTGGTTTAGATTTGGCTTTTGGGTGTGTTTTTATTGAATTTCTGTTACTTAGAATTGTTATGTTAATTGTTTGTGTTGTGAAGGATTGTTTGTGTTGTGATAAATTTTTGGTGGATTGTTTGTCGATGGTTGGAGAAAATGTTGGTTTGTTTGTGGATTCTCTATCGATGGAGTTGGAATGTTGGTTTGATTGGATTTGAAGGTTGTAATTTGTGGGTTGGTTTTTTGTTTGGTAATGAAAAAATTGTTTAATCCGTATGTTACATTGATGACTTGATTATTTGTGGATGGTTTGGAAATTGGAAGTGGTTGGTTTGGAATTTTAGGTTATGGAATAATCGAATGAATTGATAATGAAATATGAAGTGAATAGTGAAACTAAAAACCGTATTTATTGGATTGGTTTATGAAAGGTATATTGCAATGTGGTTTATTGTAATGGTTTGATATTGGTGCTTTGGTTGGTTTGGTTCATTTGTGTTTGAATTTTGAAAATAAATTTGAAAATAAAAACATAATTAAACCATTCATTCATGGCTTAATTTGAAAATAAAATAGAATTAAACCATTCATTCATGGCTTAATTTGAAATAAAAACAGAATTAAAAATAAAATATAAAATTAAGAAGATCCAATCCATAATATCCATTCATGGCTCATGCTTTGCTAAATAGCATCATATTCATATGAAGATCCATTCATGCTATGATAAGTGGCATATAGCTACTAAATGGCATGCAGTTGTAGCCTGTAAGTGCAATTACATTATCATTATTTGAAGAAAAGATAATTTGTCTAAATATATACAAAAAAACTTAAAGTGAAACTAGTCAAATGGCATCATATTCATATAGAAAAACAACAATTACAATTGATTACTTTAGATATACCTAAAGTTTGAGTTATTAAATTTTAGATTAAATTAATTTTTTACTATTTGTTTAAGAAGTCATAATTAATTGCAATGTATACTAGTTTTTAAATTTCATCTTTATATTTTTGTTACAAATAAAATGGAAGGAAGTTCAACTACTCCTGATCAAACTTCGGGAGGAAGGTATAATGATACAGCTTGTACTCATGCTGCATTGGTCCCAGGTATGAAGAATCATACAATTTTGCTTGTTTTGTAACAAGCATTTGAAAGGTGGAGGAATCACCTGATTGAAGAAGCATTTAGCTGGGGTTAAAGGAGATGTAGAACCCTGTAAAAATGTAAGTCAGATATGAAGTGGCAAATGAAAACATTGCTTGATGAATTTCAACATGAGAGAGATAGAAGGGAAAGGTTGAATTTTGAAATTGGTAGTGGAAGTTCGTTTTTTAGTTTCCGTGGTGATTATGGAAATGTTGAAGGTGGTAGTGGTAGTGGTACTGGTACTGGTACTGGTATTGGTAGTGTTCCATCTTAGGCTCAAGAAGAAGTATCTGAACCTAATGTGAGAAAGAGAAGGTAAGTGACTAGTTTCTTTGCACCACGAACAACTCCTGGAGCTCAACCTTCAATTTGTAGTGCAATGCAATCAAGAGATGCGGCTCACAATGTCGATATAGCAGTAGCTAGATGGTGGTATGATACAAGTTCGTCATTTAATGCTTCTCAGTCTTATTATTATCAACCTATGATGGATGCAATAGCCTCTTATAGTCCGGGATATAAAGGTCCTTCGATTGATGACTTAAGAGGTAAACTTTTGAGTTGTTCTGTTTCTGAAATTAGAAGTTATTTGGCTGAAAGAAGAGTCAATTGGGGTACTTATGGATGTTCAGTTATGTGTGAAGTTTGGACAAATAAGAGACAAGAGCCTGTTATTAATTTTTTGGTTTATTCTACAAATTGCTCTATGTTTTTGAAATCTATTGATGCATCTGGCCTTATTAGAAATACTGAGACTTTGTTTGGGATATTTGATGAAGTTGTGAATGAAGTAAGGTCAGAAAACATTGTTCAGTTTATTACTGACAATGATTCCACTTATAAAGCGGCAGGGAAAATGTTGCAGAATACTTATAATTCTTTTTTTTGGACTCTTTGTGTTGCACATTGCATTGACCTAATGATGGAGAATATAAGGGATCCTAGATATTTTCCTATTGTTGATAAGACTATACAGAAAGCTAAAAAGGTGACCAAGTTCATTTATAATCGTGCATGGGTGTTGAATTTGATGATAAAGAAATTTACCAATGGTAGGAATTTGTCTCGTCCGGCTGTGACAAGATTTGCAACAAATTTCTTATCACTTCAGTCTTTTGTCTCACTAAAGAAAGAGTTAAGAAAAATGCTTACAAGTGATAAGTGGATTGCATCTCAACATGCTAGGTCTAATGCTGGAGTGGAGGTTTGTAATATTATACTGGAAGATTATAGAATTTTGCTCTCAATGTCAATTTTTTATTTGAGTTTATGAGCCTTTGGTGAGGGTGCTTCGCTTGGCTACTAGTGAAGAAAAGCTAACAATAGGTTATATTTTTGATGCCATGGACAAAGCGACGAAAGCAATCAAGGCCAATCTAAAACATAGGCCTTCTTTATACACACCATATCTTTCAATCATTAATGAGAGAAGGGAAAGATAACTTTCTTCTCCGTTTTTTGCAGCTGGGGCATTTTTGAATCCTAGTGTGTATTTTAGATTGGATCTTACAAAGTAAGCTGAAGTAAATAGAGGAATGCTTTTAACTATTATAATAATTGTTAGCATTGACGTGATACAAGATCTTTTAAGCTCACAAATGGAGCTTTACAAGTTGTCTTATGAGGATTTTAGAATACCAATTGCAATTCGACAAAGAGAAAAACTTTTTCCAGGTATGAGTTTTTCTTTTTCTTATTTGTTAAAAATTAATTATCACTTTATTTTGCTTATAACACTGTTTTTGTTATCTTATAACTTACAGTTTCTTGGTGGGATCAATTCGAAAATGGTGTTCCAGAATTGAAAAAGTTTGCAATTCAGATTTTAAGTCAATGTGTGAGTACAACAGGCTATGAACGAAACTAGAGCACATTTGAATTTATCCACTCAAAAAAAAGGAATAGATTGGAGCATAAAAGGTTCAATGACTTGGTTTTTGTTTGTTACAATTTAAAGCTTCGGGAAAGGTATGTTATTTTCATTATTTTCATTGTTAATTTAGATATAATTTCTTATAATTTTCTAATTAAATTTAATCGTTTACTAGGAGTCTTAATAGCACAAGTAGTTCAACTGATCCAATTTCTATTGATAATATCGATCTTTTGGTGGATTGGGTTTCTGAAGAACCGAATTTGGTTAATGTGAATGATTTGGAAGATAATCTTGGATGGGAAAGCATTGACATGTCATTTAGTGCATTAAATTTGAATGATAATGATGATGAAGCTCCTCTCAATGATGAGGATTTTATACCAAATGTTCTCTAGGGTCAGTGCAGTTATAGCAGGTATCCTCCCATTAACGATTGAATTTTGTTCTAAGTTTCTGTTTGTCCTCTTCTTTTAATTTTACTTGTATTTGATGTTTATGTTAAATTATATATATATGTAATGTAAGTATGTAACTGTAAATGATTTTGTTTCAAGTTTAACTTCTACTTTATTATTTTTTCGTCATGAACTCTTTTTGTAAATTATTTAAGGATATTTTTGTTCTTTTTATTGGATGTTTTGATGTAATTATTATTTATTAAAATGATGAAATTGTATTATTTTAATATTTTAAATACTTTGTATTATTCTTAATTTTATATTTATATGATAATGATTGTCTTTTTTATATTGATTGTGGTTATTATTTATATGTGAAATATTTATTTATTGTTATTTCATATTAATTGTGATTATTATTTATTATTATGATTTTTGAAAACAGGGTTGATGTAAACAGTAAAGTATTAAAGTATATAGTACAACTGTACAATATACCAATGGACTATTTTGCAAATTTTAAAAATTTTAGGAACTATTTCATAAATTTAAAAAATTACTCTAAACGGTATCCGGTACTGACCGGTACTAGTACAGTACTGTACTAGAACTCAATCTGGTACTAAATTATGTACGGTATTTGCAACTTTGCACAGTAATACTAATTGTTGTAATAATTATAGACAAGAATTATTACATATTGCTTTACTTGGTAAAACTATTTTGATGCAATGAAATTAGGATTTGATGTTGCTTTATTTTGTTTCAATATTTTGATTGGGAGTGTGATATATTATTGGAAGAGTGATAATAACTAATATTTTAAAAATTGGATTGGAAATTAACAGTTTTAGACCGATTAAATAAAATTAAAGAATTTAAAATATGATTAAAAAAATTCTCAATTTAAAGTTTAATAAAAAGAGATAATTAAATAAAAATTAATTGATTTGTTTTAGTTTATAAGAATTTATTAATTAATAAAAATTGACCCATTAATTAATAAATTGATCGATTTTTAACAACAAAAATTATTAAATTAAATCAAATTGAATAGTTAGATGGTTCAAAATTTTTATAATTAAACTAGTTGAATTTTTTAATCATCGATAATAACCTCCAAGTTTCAACACATCTAAAAGTTTTGGCCAGTTTGGTTTGGTTTGGTTACTTAATTTCAAATTTTCGGTGGAGATTAAATGCATATGTTTTAATATGTCATACAAATTATTTAATGCAGAAAAATAGTAAATTATACCATTGATAAGTGAGACTAATACTATGCTCTATGTAGCATCAATAGTCACCAGTTACAGAATTTCTCATTGAAAGTTCTAAAGAAACTTTTGACCATGTAAGTAAACTTGTTCATATGGCAGCATCAATAATACTTATCATAATTAATGAATAGGAGGAAATTCAATATGATTACAGCAAACAGAAAAGATCCTTTCGACCCACTGTTTTGACGCATCGCTGTAATCGGCATCCATATGATCACTTTTTGCATTTTCCATTGCATTCTTTAGTGCAGCTTCATCTTGATGTGAAGACTATAAATCATCTGGATCTTAATAATCGCTTCGTTAAGCAGTGCCATCAGATACTATATAATTTGTTTAGCTACCCTTCGCGTGAATCTGCCTTTTAGATGCTACAATAGGATTCCAGCTGAAAAGGGTAATTAAGCTCTTCTCCAACTTTTCATTTATAGAGAACATTGTGCTTTGCAGTGATTTCACCAACTGCGTGGTTTTAGAGAACATAGTGGAATAATTTTCTATGGTTTTAGAGATTTGACAAGATGCTCTGAGTGCATGTAATAATTTTCAGTGGCAGCGAATTCAATAAGAAATTGTAACCCAATTATTATAAGATCTAGCTTTTTCATTTGCATCAATGTACTATGTTGCAGTTGTCTGTATGATTCACTGTGACAAGGATTGTGATTTAACAATAGAGAGAATGTGCTTATGCCGTGACCTGCTTTTTCTTCAGTGTGAGTTAGTGATCTGTTACCAGGGGTATTCGTCATGCAGCAAGTGGATACATTCAGGGGATAAATGATCTTGCTACACTCTTTTTGGTTGTTGTCCGAATACAGGGAAGGAGACAAAGACAACTGGTCAATTTCTGATCTATCACCTGATAAAATCTCCAAAAGAAAGGCTGACTACTATTGGTGCCTATCAAAGTTACAAGATGACCATTATACGTTAGCTCAACAAGGAATGCAGAGACTGTTTTTTTAAGTTATAAGGAATGGCCGAATGGGTGCCTCTCGTTTCTGTTGTAGCTGACAAAATCTTTGGTATTTGAAGAATTTCCTTGTAAATTTACCATTGCTTGAAGAAAAGATGAGAACGCTTCTTTTTATAGAAAGAAATATCTTTTGAAATTCGACCAAATGCAAGTGTCTACTTAGGGCATGTAGTTTGTTCATTTACCTCAACTTGACAAGCATCTGGACTACAGTTGATGTTTGTTGATGTTCTTAAACAGTGAATCTAGATGCCGTGCAGATGCGAACGTCCTTCATTTGATGATTTACTATATCCTATAGAGAAGTTTCATTGTCTCCACTAAGATGCATTTTATACATGATAGAGAGAAGTACAAAATTATGGCAGATCAGACTTTGTATCTCTATTTCTTGAACATAAAACAGCCCAGCCGTTACTGTCTCTTGTAACCAAGTAGGTTTATACTCGAAGGAGGTAGCCTACTCTTCTAATATTTTAGTGGCAAATTGAACACGAGGCTCCAATGGGATGACCTTTATAAAAAATCTAATGATACGAAAATAGTTACTAGAAAAATACAAGACTATAAATTCAGTAGTAGGAATAGCTTCAAATTGTATCCCTTATTCTGATTTAGGCTTCCAAAAAGCTAAGACGGAAACAAGACAGACAAGCAAGAGAACTAAAACTATGAGACAAATGATTCATTGCAAGCAATAATTTAATATAGCAGAAACAGCACTTGATTTAATTTTATTGTCAAAACAATGTGTGCAAGTGCTTGAAAAATTGTAGCAAGTTGTCAGATCTCTCTTCTGCTCAACTTAGGTTCTCTAGATATTTAATAAATGCATATTTCTGTATACACTATCCTTCAATATCAACTGTTAAACAAGACGGGGAGAGATCACTTGCCAGGATCATGTTCTTCAATTCTTCAGATTTCTTGTTAGTTAGGCAACTGTCTTATCGAACAGTCGGGTGTTTGTTCCTCAAAAAGACCTAGTAGATTAAGATAATGACAAGCCACTGCTACTACTAGAAGAATGGGGATTACTGCTACATGGTAAATAAGCCATAAGATCACGCTTCAACCATCAGACAAGCTTAAGAATCTGTCTCTTCGCCTGAAAAAATATGTTCAGTTTTAAGGAAGGTAAATATTGAATGCGGTGATACATGCTCAACTATTATGTAGGAATTTTCTTCATTTATAAGTTTAATGTCAGAAACCAGATAGTATATGTCTGAACCTGATAAGCTACTAGCAAATCGAAGCTGTGGAGGATGGCCTAGTGACTTTTTTTTTTAGCAACTAGTACTGAATTATGTAAAGACAAATCCTCAATCAAAAACCCAGTAAAGGAATAGACAAATCTTCCATGTCCACATTCTCATTGGCAAATTTTCATGAGGTCATGTTACCGTAGAAATGACAGTCAACTAAAACATGCACAACATATTTTCATGCAGCAGTTCAATTATTTTTAAAAATCTTACTGCCTTATGAAATTTTTAAAAGTGTTCTATAATTGGTTGAGAATCCTTTGCCTCCTATGCAGCGAAAGATGAAAGAAATAGAAAAAGGAAGTTCAAATCAGACATAGGATTATTTGCACATATACTACAAGATAAAATAACACAACAATTACTTACGCCTTTTTTCTGCTCAACTTCTTCAATGAACTGTTGCGGGTACTCCATGTACTCACCACATTCTTCCTTTACAGAAGATGCAAGCTCCTCTTCTCCAGCATCCTCAAGGTTCCGAATTAGAATTGTGAATGTTAATTTATCTGGTGAACAGCCTGATTCCTTCATTCTTGCATAAGTTTGCATTGCCTTATCAATCATAACAACTTGGAGATATGCCCCAATCATCTCAGTGAATGCTCTGGTGTCAGGTTTCAGCCCTTCCTTCTCCAACTTATAAAAGAATTCTTCAGCCATTTCAATCAGCTTGTTCTTTCCAAGCATCTCAATCATATTATGGTACAATGATAGCTCTGGTTCGTACCATTCTTCCTTTTGGACAAGCTCAAAGACCTAAAACCTCATTTAATCAGATTAAAATAAATAACTGAGCCAAAATACTAAAAGACAGAACTTAAACTAGGTAGAAAGATGGTGGGAATTCCAACACTGGATTTATGCCCCATAATCAAGTCCAAATGTCTTAAGCCACAAATGGCTAAAGACACAACAGATGAACTGATAGAGTGGCACTGATAGTAATCATCCAGTCGGTTTCCTTTTCATGTAGAGCAGAAGAAAAAGATGTCGCATTCAACAATTAGACACTTTTTACAATCTATGCCCCACCTTCTCAAATCATTTATCTTGTTGTCTGTGAGAGTTATCTACACACGTAGATCTGGATAATCAACCCGAATGTCATTCTACAGAGCTTAACTGTGATTCCTCAGTTGAATAACCCTCCTTGCTTGTCAGGTGAAAAGATTTTTTACTAACTATAACAATTAGCTTAAGACAATCGGAGATAAACACATTTAGGTTCAGGTTAGATTCTGACCACACGAAACATCCACCTGTGGCTCCAATATGCCATAAAATAAATCTTTCTAGGTTTATTTCAGTTATACATATATGATAAACAAACTCAAAGTAAGCTGACGACCACCCACACACAGAAAAAAAGAAAGATTAATATCTTATGTCTACATAGGCGGCCATAGAAGGCTTCTCTTGTCCATTAACAGAAAATTTAGTCCTATAAGCCTTGTCGCATTCTTCGATTTTTAATCTTCCTTACCCACCCTTCAAGTTGAGAGGAAATCATGTAAAGGTAGCACCAGTTATATCTAAATCTGGTTTTCCACTTTTCCAAAAAAAAAAAAAACCTCTGGTTCTTCCATTCCCACGCCAATTTTAACATTCCCGATTACCATTCTTACAATGCCATTCTAAATATAATAACCGAAAAACTTAATTCAACTACTAACCAAACGTCTAAGAGTTCAAAGTTTGAAACTCCAGACAAATACAAATACGTACAGATTGACAATTCCGAAACAGAGAACTTGGGATAGTCGAAAGGTAGTACCTTGATCGCCAAATCCAGTTCATTTTGGGATTGAAGAACTTGGAGAGTATCAAGCAGGTCAGCCTTAAGAAGCCTTGAGAATTTAGTGTCAAACACTTGTTGGAGTCTGAGGGGGCAAGACCGTGACTTGGCCAACTTAAGAGACTGTATTGCTTGTATGGCTTCTGTGGATAATCTCTTTGACCTCCACCCAAGTTTTCGTGGCTTTTTCCTCAAACTACATGTGATTGTTGATGACACCATCTGTGTTTTCATCAAAGTCCCACGAAAGAACTCACACTTCAAGGTTCCCATGTCCAGAGAATACTTCAATGACACCATTACAATCCGACCCAAAAGCGAAAGTTAAAGATGATACTATCATAGTATGGGCAGAGCAGTAATTCACCACTTGTCTCACGTGTAACATCAGCTTGGCACGTATGTATACCTGAATCCACAAATAAGCTCTCTTTCTATACACAACACAATCACACACAGAGATCGTAGATTTAGAAAACCAAGATGGGGCAATCACTCTCAGCACCTCAGCGCGTGAGGGGGACGCTCGTAAACTCCAGCGACTTCATTGCCGCCTGCGATGCCGCCTACTACCACTGCCTCTCCCTTACGCAGCGTGCTTTCCCCGGTGTCTTCCCATACCAACTTCCCTCTGCTGCCGACCACATCCACTCCAATCTAACCACCACGTACCACCACCCTCTTATCCTCCGGTGGGTCCCATCTCCACCGAATCGGACCCAAGTGGACTCGGCCCTGAAGGGCGTAATCCGCCGACAGAAAAGCGACGGCGATGAGATAATCCTCGGACATGCCCAGTTCAAGGAGTGGGCGACGATGGTTTTCGTGGATGCTGTGGTGGGTAACGCAGTAAAAGCAGTTCTGGCTAGGGTTCCGATTGGAGTGGCCGGGATAGTTGGTGTCGGAGCTGTGACGAGGAGCCGAAAGGACTGGGTGGGTGCAGCGATTGGGGTTTACGCGCTCAGCGTCGCGACTTCCGTTTACCTTGGTTTGTCTGGTTAAGAGCAAGAAAATAATTTTACTATTTTCAATTTCTTAAAAGTAAAAGTCGAACGGTCAGGATCAATTAAAGAAGTTTGGCAAGATCTAGGACGTTGATACCAATGTAAGGATGTGTACTTTGTGGTTTTTGGTATATATTGAATTGCATATTGCGAGCATTTGTGATCGACCCAAGAAATAAATAGAAATATATCAAACCTCTATTAGCGTTAAAGTTCGAAATTATTATTATAGTTTCTTGCAATTATATTAAATTACAAATTCCAGCTCTTTGTGGATTGAATTGGGTACTGTGACGCAATTATGCGAGGGAATTGAATCGATTGATTCTTAATTATTCTCTTACGAGTTATGTTTGGTTGAAAGTAAGATTTTTAGTGAAATAAAACGAAATTAAATGAAATGAAATGATTTATAATATAATGAAATATAGATTAATGTAATATTAGAAAATTGTTGCTTGGGAGGAATTGAATGATTATAATATAATATAGTGAGATGTTTGGATGAAGGATTTGTAATGTAATATAGTGTAAAGTTGTTTATCATTTTACATTCCATCCTAAACTCACCAAATCAGAAGTTTTTCACTTTTATTATTTAGGATGAAATGAGATGTAATATGAAATCTTCCTCTTCCATCTCATTCCATTCCATCTCATTACATTATAAACCCTCCTCCTAAACAATAGAATAATATTATTACATTTCATTCCATTCTATTATTAAACACCTAATAATGGTTGCACGTAAAATTTTTAAAGGAATAGAATGAAATATAAATGAATGTAATATTAGAAATTTGTTGTATGGAAATGATAGAAGGATTCATAATGTAATATAGTGAAATGTTGTGAGATGTAATATGAAACCTTCCTCTTCTATCTCATTTCATTATAAACTCTCCTCTCAAACGATAGAATAATATTACATTCTATTCCATTTCATTATATTAATAAACATCCGACCAAACATAGCCTTAATATTGAGGTAAGTATTGCTATCAATATGTTTTAAAAACGGTGGTAAGTTTAAAAAGTTAGATATTAAACCGTCATAAAATAATTTAAAGATTGAATAAAATTAAAGTATTTAAAATATGATTAAAAAAGATTATCTTTATCTATCAAATAATAAAACTTATTTTAATTTAATAATCTCTTTTTTCAATTATACTTCATTCTTTGATAGATAAAATTTATACGAACTTATTAATTGATAAAAATTAACCAACTAATTAAAAAATTAGTGAGTTAAAAAGTGGACGATTCGGTTGGATTTTTTAATGATTGATTGCTACAAATGAAACAATCATTCAAATATCAAATTCACTTATAAAACTTGTCATTATTGGATTATATCTAGAGGTCAATTGGTGGATTATATCTAGCACTACAAGAAAACCATAAATTAGCGACAGAAACTCACCGACGAAACAAATACCGTAGCTAATTAGAGACAAAAAATTAATATCTGTCGGTAAAACTATCGTGAAAATTTTCATTTTGCGACGGACAAAATTTTTGTCGGTAAAGGTGAAGGAAAAACATCCCGGCAAATTTCTCTGACGAAATATAACGACGAAAACGTCACACCCATCGGTAAATTAGGCGGGAACGCTTCTTCAGTAAACTAGCATCGGGATTTACCGACAGATATATTTTTCGTCTATGAATTTTTATGGTATAACAGCATCGTCGATAAATTTATGCGAAAATGCTTAGTTTAATAATCAACGTCGGTTTTTACCGACAGTAATATATTCTGTCAGTGATTTTCCAACGGTCTGGTCACTCCATCGTTAACTTCAGATTAGTTGTTTTAAAAAATAAAAAACGACTTCATTTGGTTTAATACCAAACGATGTCGTTTCAGTTCGGGGTTAAACTCACCCCGAATCTTCCCCCTCATTTTCTCCTCTATTCTTTCTCTATTTTTATCCTTCCTCACCGTCACATGTCTACAGCTTTTCCTCTCCTCGCTGTCACTCGTCCTTTTCTTGTCGTCATCGCTCATCGCTGTCGGTCACCCGCGTCATCTTCTTCCTTCCTTCACGTGTTTCAATGAGTTCTTGTACGTGTCGGTTGAGGTAAGTCGATTTTGTTATTTACTGTTTTGTGTTGTCTGTTGGATAGTTGATAAATACGACACCCACTCAATTGCTTGGTTGGAATAACTACTAGGAAATGTTGTTTAGAAAATATCCTCAATATAATTCAATAAAGGAGTTTGGCTGCTTATGTTATGCTCATTGTCAATATTGTGAAAAAAATTAATTTAAGGAAAGATGCATAAAGTGTATTTTTATTGGACATTTGTATGGAAAGAAGGGATGATGTATATATAATATTGATCCGGAAGAGTATTTTGTGTTTTGTGATGTGGTATTTTATGAGATAAATTTTTTCTTCAAAGAAGTTGATACGGGACCAAATTGGGAACTAAATAATGTGATTACTTTTCTAAATGGAGGAATGATGGTGAGATTGCAAGATTTTGAATATGCACCCAACATAGAAGTAAGGGGGATTAACGTGGGGCAAGGTGAGATGAGAGGTGTGGAAGTTAAGCGGAGCGAAATAAACCAAAGAAAACATATCACAGATAATATAGAGGAAAAGGATGGAGAAACTAAGGTATGGACAAACAAACATACCACAAAGCAAGCAGTGTAATAAGAAGAACTTGGAAAAGGACAACGTCACAAGTAACTGCTAGTGAAATTCAAAGACTATGTGATACATACCATGCGTCGTATAAAAAACCCCTCTGTACTTGCCACTAATGTTAATATCCAAATCTTTGTCCACTATTGATTTCTTTCCTATTGTTTTCATGTATGCAAGAAATATTGATAAGGATTTGGATATTAACATTGGTGCGTGTATTGGTAGCTATTTATATGTATTGTCTTTTCTTTGTATTTCTTAGAAATAATATATTTTGTGAAATAATGGTTTAGATAAATAATTTTAAGTTTAATATTTCAATTGCTAAGTTTTTTATTCTGTTCTAGTTAGTTACATATTAATTGTGGATGCCATTTAAAACTCTTAGTCTTTTTATAATTTATTTGAATTAAGATACAGAGGTTAGATCCATATACAAACAATTATAGTATGTATATCTGAAAGCTAGAGGTTGGAGAACCTCATAACATAGCTAATAACACACGCAATGTTATAGACATTGATATTAGAAGAATTAAAAAGGACAAAAATACAATCATCATCTAAATTAACACCAAACATGAAGGGATTTAGTTCAATTATGAACTTGAAGTAGAAAAACCAAAAGTTAACTTTATTAAAGGATCGAGAAATGCCATAAAATTTAACTAATGCAATTAATCTTATTTTCTTAACAAATATTAGAACAAGTGTATTATATTAAATATTTCATATTCTTTTTCGCAGGCCCTATATTGTGTTGAAGGGTGTCGCTCATCTTTTTTCGTCGTAGTCTGAAGTTGTCCATCCATCCAGGTTAGTCGTCCAACTAATGTTTACCATATGTATTGCTTTAATAATACGATTTTGATACCTTTGGATTTTGTGTGAATGCAAAGAAGGTCTTGATTTTGTGTTGTTGTTTATAATATTCGTATAATCATTGATGATTTTTTATTTTCTTATTTAATAGTCTAAGTATTTACTATATGTGGAATGAGTTTGAGATGTTATCGATGATTTGAGACATTAATAATCCTAGAATGGTATATAGGTTGGAAACCCGTGATGTAGCTCCCGTGAGACTTATAGATGAAAAATTTCACAAGCCTAGCTAGGAGTCACAACGAGAATTTGTTTTCTTAATTCACAGGTGTAAACAATGTCATGTATCATAGTTTTGAAATCAATTGTAGGTGATTAATTTGATCAATTAATACTTCAACTTCGATGTGATTAATTTAAACTTAGTATTAACACAAGGAATTAATACGTTGCATAGACAAGACAATTCGTTCCATAATCCCCTAGGACGGTATATAGGCTGAAAACCCATGATGCAGCTCCCATGAGGCTTATCGGTGGAAAGTTCCACGAGCCTAGGAGTCACAACGAGAACTTATTTCTTGATTCACAGATATAAACAATGCTACATATCATAGTTTTGAAATTAATTGTAGGTGATTAATTCGATCGATTAATACTTCAACTTCGATGTGATTAATGCAAACTTAGTATTAACACAAGGAATTAATATGTTTTATAAACAAGACAACTTGTTTCATAATAAACCCCTATAACGGTATATAGGTTAGAAACCCGTGAAGCAGCTCCCGTGAGGCTTATCGGTGAAAAATTTCACGAGCCCAGGAGTCACAGCGAGAACTTGTTTTCTTGATTAACAGGTGTAAACAATGCCACGTGCCACAGTTTTGAAATCAATTGTAGGTAATTAATTCGATCAATTAATACTTCAACTTCAATGTGATTAATGCAAACTTAGTATTAACACAAGAAATTAATACATTTCATAGACAAGACAATTCATTTCATAATAAACCCCTAAGATGGTATATAGGCTCGAAACCCGTGATGCAGCTCCTGTGAGGCTTATCGGTGAAAAATTTCACGAGCCTAGGAGTCAAAGCTAGAACTTGTTTTCTTGATTCACAGGTGTAAACAATGCCACGTACCATAGTTTTGAAATCAATTGTAGGTGATTAATTCAATTGGTTAATACTTAGGGGATGTTGTGTAAAGTTTAGATGTTCTGTAAACTTTAGAGAACATGAAGGATACTAACTATGGAATCACTGTTTCAAATTAACAGTTTTGCAGAAATGAGTAATGTTGATAGATCTTGGATGTATAGACGATTAACACCTGATGATTTCATTAATCCTGAGTTTGTTAAGGGAGTTGAAGCTGTTATTCATTATGCATGTTCTCAACCTGCATATATGGATGACCCAAAGATCAGATGTCTATGTTAAAAATGCAAACACATTCGTTTCCTTCCTATTGATGAAGTAAATGGGCATTTGTTGAGAAAAGGGTTTGTCCCAAATTATTTCTAGTGGATACAATATGAGGAACCATTGATTTGTAGCACCTAAAGGGGTAATGAAGCGCAATCGTCTGTGAACTTAAATGAGTTTGAAGGGGGGATTAGATTTAGAACAAATAATGTGGATGCAAATGAAAATCCTTACATGCAAATAGTTTATGATGCCGCCGGTTATACCTTTCAGGAAAATATAGAAAATCTTGAAGAAGAACCAAACCCACATTCAAAACAGATTTTTAACTTACTACACTCAACTGACCAAGAACTATGGCCAAATTGTGAGACAATGACTCAATTGTCTTCAATTGCTCGAATATTGAATATAAAGTCTGAAGGGCATATTTTTTATTGTAGTTTTAATAAAATTCTTAGATGGTATAATGAATCATTGCCTCCTGATCACACAATGGTTGATAGTTTTTACAATATGAATAAACTTATTAAGGGTCTTGGTTTGCCTATTGAAAAGATTGATTGTTGCTAAACAAACTCTGAATTATTGTTGCTGAACAAACTCTGAATAGAAGAATTGTTTCTTGTGTATATTTTACTCGTATAACATGGAGTGATATATACAGAGTGTTTGGTATACAATCTAATATTTGTTTAGAGAGATATACGTAGGTTTGAAAACTTAAAATATCTACCTGTACATGATAACTACAACCATATTTATCTAACAATTACAATCAGTAATATAATAATAATAACTTAACACCCCCTTCAAGTGGATATGTGTATGTCACGCATATTCAACTTGTGCAGAAAGTGTTGGAACTGTGGTCGAGAGACACCTTTTGTCAAGACATCTACGAGCTGTTCCTGTGAACTGACAAATGAAAAACACATCACACCTTGGTCAAGTTTTTCTCTAATAAAAAATGATCAATCTCGACATGTTTTGTCTGGTCATGCTAGACTGGATTACTTGCTATGTCAATAGCCGACTTATTATTATAGAAAAGCTTCATGGGTTTCTCCAAAGTAAATCCCATATCTATCAACAAATTCTTAATCCAAAGTAACTCACACAACCCAAGAGCTAACCCACGAAATTCTGCCTCTACACTAGATCTTGCTATATCTGATTGTTTTTTACTCCTCCATGTTACCAGACTTCCATCTACAAAGGTAAAGTAGCCAGATGTAGACCTTCAGTCAACAGCATCACCCCAATCTGCATCAATGTAACATTCAACTCCTAAATGACCATTCTTAGCAAACAAAACCCCCTTACCAGGGCCAAATTTCAAATACCTGAGTACACGGTCCACCAAATTCATATTTGTCTTCCTTGGATCATGCATATATTAACTTAATAGATTTACTACAAAAGCAATATCAGGTCGTGTATGTAGCAAATAAATAATTCTCCCCACAATTCTTTGATATTGTTCTTTATTAACCTGTTCTTCATCAAGACATGGCCCTAACTTCATATTACGTTCCATAGATGTCTCACAAGGCTTGCTATCAGCCTTACCAGTCTCCGCGAGAAGATCTAAAACATACTTCCTTTGCGAAAAATAAATTCCATGGTTGGATCTAGCAACTTCAATGCCCAAGAAGTATTTCAAATTCCCAAGAGACTTCATTTCAAATTCAAATGTCAAATGTTTTTGCAAACTTAAAATTTCTTCCTATTCATCACCCGTGATTATCATATAATCAACATAAATTATTATGATAGCAATCTTACCATTTGTCCTCTTGTAGAATAAGGTATGATCAGATTTACTTTGTTTGTAACTAAAAAATCTGATGGACTAAGTGAACCTGCCAAACCAAGCTCTAGGACTTTGCTTTAAACCATACAAAGCCCTTACCAGTTTACACACCTTTGTTGAATCGTGAAACTTCACAATACCAGGAGGAACATCCATATATACTTCTTCATTAAGAGTTCCATGCAAAAAAGCATTTTTTACATTATACTGATATAAGGGCCAATCGAAGTTAACCGCTAGAGACAATAAAATGCGTACTGAATTTAGCTTGGCAACAAGAGCAAATGTTTCTTGATAATCCACACTATAAGATTGAGTATACCCCTTGGCAATAAATCTAGCCTTAAACCTTTCAATAGTGTCATCTGACTTGATCTTTACAGTAAAATTCCATTTGCATCCTACTGTAGTCTTTCCTTGAGGAAGGGCATGTTAGAGCACTCATCATTCAAAAATCGGTAGAAATTTTTTTCTTTTCTTTTTAAAACAATGCACACTTTTGCGGAAAATCAATAATCAATTCGGGCCTATTTCGATAATAAACTTTTTCAATCACATATATAATAATTGCACTCAAAATAAATTTCATTTACAACCCTTTCCCTTTTGGAAAGTTATTACAAAACAGAAATATTCAAATATACATGTTTCATAATTACGGAAGGCTCAATTCAATACAAAAATAAGAAAATACAAATGCAGACACGAACTGATCCTGACCTCTATCTCTTACTTGAATGCAGTGTCTATACTCCCGTTAGCCTAACGAGGTAACTCTTCCGAGCCTGAAAAATA
>JAOQMS010000005.1:7714618-7747553 GCA_027563885.1 Erythroxylum longipes
TGTATGGAATGCATCTCACATTTTCAATCAATCATATCATAACACATTTAGTTCTTCACATTCACATTCAAGCAGCATTTCAACATATATCCCACATTTCACAATCATCGGACCTTCTATCTGGAATTCAACACAATTCAATTCACATTCATTTATCATTCATAACAGCATTTAAGAAAACAATAATTGAGAGAAACCGTCTAGGTTACTTACAGTGCGATCCAGATTAGCATTTGCTTCCTATATCTGGAAATGTCTGGATGTAGACATTTTATCTTGCACATCAGTATTATGCAATACACACGTTGCACACAGATTAATAATTGCATAATCTCAAGTATTCAGTGATGCACAAATGTGTATTTGGACTATGTACAATACATGCTTAATGACAATCCTGAGTATATCATCCAATTTCATATTTTATCAAAATTCTCATTTTATAACTCAGTTACTCGTCATTTCATTTTTTTAGCATTATTAGCTCTCACGATATCCAACTCTCATTCACTTCTATTTAATACCCATTTCTCATTTCCTTTGAATCATAACTACAATCATATGAACCTCTATATTTCTATTATACACATGTATTTGGTGCTTTAATACCAACATTTCATTTACTAATGTTATTCTAACTTTTTATAATCATACAATATCCAAACTCTCATTTCTCCCTATAACATCTCCAAAATTCCAAACCTTAGGGTCAATTTTCCATGATCATTATGACTAGGAGTTTGCAGTAATTTGGCAACAATTTCTTCTAGAAAATTGTTTTTCTATCTCTTAAGTTTCTAATGACACCAATATCATTCAATTCGGTTAAATATCCCAAAAGTTATACTCCAAATAAATTTGGACTGTTCTTAATCTATAATAGTGCCCTGCACTCAACTTCAGTCCAGAATTTGAAATTCCTAGAGACAGAATTAAAATTATATTTCTTTATAAAAATTGTAGCTCTATGTTTCTAGTTTACTTCAATTCAAGAATCACTCCATTTGGATAACTATAGGACAAGTTATGATCAAAATACTGAAACATGTTTAAGTTGTGCAGAAAAGTTGGCCGCGGCGAACTTTTGCAAGTTGGCCGTGGCGAACTTTCACAGAAAGCAGTAAAAATAACTCATTTTCTAGCTTTTCTCATCATCAACTTCATCCCAATTCATCTTTTCTGCTTAATAAATCATTTCTAACTTATATCTACATCATTTCCTCTTCATTTATACCCCAATTACAGTTCAATATCATCTATACACAAATCAAACCCATGATTGATCACATACACAAAAAACAGAACATGCACCTCCATTTACAACTCAATTTTTTTGCACTTCTTTCTACACTATTTTAGGACTCATTCTAACTTTAAATTACCTCTTCATCAATTTATGAATCAATAATCATCCTAAACACAAAATCAGTACATCCATATGCCCATTTCTTGACGCACGATTCACATATATACATTGCCATTTAATGCTCATTTAACCCTAATCTATCATCAATAAGTTTCATTTAACTACCGAAGAAGAGCAATAACATGATAATTACTTCTTTAACTTTAATCTCTTCAAAATCACATGAACCCTAGCTTCTCAAGCACCATTCGTTCATCACCATCTAGGAGGAAGATGTTAGTTTTTTCTTGTAACATGAAGAAGATAACATTTCTTGAAGGAACAAGTGAAGGATTTTTGGCAAAAATCAATCTTGATGAATGTTGTGAAACAAATTCGTGGAGAAGAAGAAAAGGAAACAATGAAGAAGATGAGAAGAGAAGCATTTACGAAGGGAGGAGCAAAATAACAAGTGAAAGACCAAATGAGTTGGTCTTTCATTTGGAAAGAGTCGTGGGATATAAGTTGTCACTTACCTCATGTCATTTTTTTCATGGTTCCATTTATCCCTCCTTTAATAACTAGTCTATTTAATTCCAATTTATTCTCCAATTTTATCCCAAATTTCAATGACTATTGTCATTAAATCCAAATGGCATTCATAAAAATTTCCACTACCATTTGACATTTATTTCTAAAGCCATTAATCAATTGTTCTGCCACTTGGCATTTTTCCTAGTCCATAATTACCTAGAGATTCTGAAATTTTCTAAATTTTACCAAAATTTCTATATCACTAATTTAATACACCAAATAAATTTTCATAACACAAAATCCATGATTCACATTATAATCACATTAAACCAATCATTTATACCCAGAAAAATGTCAAATGAGTGCATGAACAAATTATTGTAATGTGCGCAATAATCAAATTCACGTGCGTGTATGCTAACATTATGCATGAGTATTAAACGCATTTTCTAATTTCTTAACAATCTCTCATATTGACTATTCTAGCCTCAACATGGGTAACAGTATGTTACAATTTTTTTCCAAAGCATCCATTTCTATCTCCATCACCTGCCTCCATCTAGGATCTTTTAATGCCTCTTGTACATTGTTAGGAATAGAGATGGAGGACAATTGTTTGACAAAGGCAGCATAAAATAAAGATAACTTGATCGAGGAAACAAAATTACCAAAGGGCATATTTGGCTTGTGATTTAAATTCAGGCTCATAACGATTTGGTGGCTTACCTATGGTACTTCTGGGTGGAAGTTTAGAAATTTGAATTTCTGGTTCTCGTACAGTTTGAACAATAGGCATTTGAATAATATGCAAAGGATTACAACCAGAAGTTGGAGTAAGAGAAGGTACCTGTGGTGGTGAAGACTGAGAAGATGCTTGGTCTTGTGTGTCAGAAGCTTCAGGAGATTCAAAATTACAAGAGTCCTGCACAATATTATCTCTAACCAAAGCCTCTTCAACCAAATCCATTTGCTTCTTATCATAATAAACATCATACATTAACGTTAAATTATGATTTTCATCCTCAGGTTCTTTCTCTCCATCATTTCCAGGAACTGATTGTTTATAATAAAAAACATTTCCATGAAAGACGAAAGACAATATCCATTGTAGTATAAAAACGTTTTGAACTAGGACAATAGGCAATATACCCTTTTTTATTAACACCATAACCTACAAAAACACACTTAATATCTAGGTGATAGTTTATCACGTTGGTGTTCAAATAAGTGGACAAAGCACACACATACAAAAACCTTTGGAAGTAACGACACAGTGAAGGGCAATGTGAAAAATTTAGATAACACATTAATAGGCGTCTCAAAATTCAGCACACTGCAAGGAGTACGATTTATTAGATAAATAGCTGAATTTAGTGCTTCACCCCACAAACACCTAGGCATATTCCCATCAATAAGTAATGATCTAGCAACATTCAACAGATGTTTATTTTTCCTCTCAGCCACACCGTTCTGTTAAGGCAATATAGACATGTTGTTTGATGAACAGTTCCTTGTGAAGTGAGGAAATTTGTTAAATCATTGCTAGAAAATTCTCCATCATTATCAGATTGAAGACACTTAATTTTCGAATCAAATTGAGTTGATATCATTTGGAAAAAACTTTTTACAGTTGTATAAACATCACCTTTACTCTTTAACAAATATAACCAAGTTACTCACGTGCAATCATCCACAAAGGTAAGAAACCATTTCATACCTTTCGAAGAAACAGAGGGAAATGGCCCCCAAACATCAATGTGAACAATAGCAAAAGGCGCTTGAGACCGATTTTGGGACAAATCAAAATGAGCTCTATGACTCTTTAACAAAACACAGGTTTCACAATCAAATGAAGAAACATTTATTTCTCTGAACAAACTAGGAAATAGTTTTTTCAAATAAACAAATGACAGATGTCCTAACCTCCTATGCCATAACCAAATCTGATGTCTATCATTATTTTTTATTTCCTTATTAGCTAAATAACCTCTAGTAGAGACAAACTCTGAATCAGGATTCAAGTAATAGAGTCCTCCTAGCTCCTTATCACTGCCAATCACCTCCTTCGTCTAGGTTTTCTAAAAAACACAATTCGTAGAAGATAAAGAAGCAAGGCAATCATAAGCTTTGGTTATTTTGCTAACAGATAACAAAGAACAATCTAAATTAGGCACATATAAGACATCAGTCAAGGTTAATGAAGGTGATAATGAGACATCTCCTACTCCTTCAACTTTGGACTTTTCACCATTTGCAGAGGTTATAGATATTTTGGGTTGATCAAAAGAAAGGTTGGCAAATTGTTTCCTATCACAAGTCATATGATTTGATGCACCCGTATCTATCACCTAATCTCTACTCCTAACAACATCAGTATACACAAAAGAACTAGACATACCTGGCTGCTTCTCAGTTTGTACTTTCAAACTTGTGACAGTGTTTTGCTTGTCTTTCTTTTGGTGCTTCGGATGCCACTTAGAAAAACCATGGATCTCAAAGCACGTTTCTATAGTGTGATTATCTCGGTGGTAATGTGAGCACTTCTTATTTCCCTTCTTGGTTGACTTCTTTGTCACCATTGTTGCCCCTTCAGACATCAAATTGCCCATCATAGGTTCCATCCTATTAGACTCGGCACATACCATTGCATATGCATTTTGTAAACTAGGAAGTGGAATCATAGACAAAATCCTTCCGCGCACCCCATCCAATTGTGCATCCAAACCAGCCAAGAACACATAGACCCTTTGTACATTTGTCTTTTTTGAGTAACTCTTAAGATCATCTGCACACTTCATCACACAACCATCAATGGCATCAAACTCTCTCCATAATCTTTGCAGACGCCCAAAGTAGGCTATGATTGTTCCTCTTCCTTGTCGGACAATCATGACTTCACAATGGAGCTGATAACCCCTTGATGCATCTTCAGATACAGAGTGTGTTTCCTTCAGCAAATCCCACACTTCTTTGGCAGTGGGTAGTCGTAGAAATAAGGACCGAATTTCCTTTATCATGGAATTTAACAACCAAAACTTAACAAGACAATTTTCCTTTTGCCACGCCTCATACTCCTTAGACGTAGTGTCTTCAGGAGCAACTTTAGCACGAGAGACGTATCCCCAACGTTTACGACCACGAATAGTATTTTCTGCATTAAGAGGCCATTCAACATAATTGTTGCCATCCAGTTTTTCTGGAGTTAACGCAGAAGACAACTCTTGGACTTGAACCCCAAAATAACCTCTAGGTACAGATGCAGAGTTTCCTGCAATATTTGTTGATTTAGGACTTAGACTAGCCATAACTCTCCTTTCTAAAACAAACAAACCTCTGTTTTCCTCACAAACAAATGAAACCGAAGGTATTAAAGCTTTGGCTCTGATACCATGAACAAACTTTGAATAGAAGAATTATTTCTTGTGTATATTTTACTCTTATAACATGGAGTGATATATACAGAGTGTTTGGTATACAATCTCCTATTTGTATGGAGAGATATGCGTACGTTTGAAAACTTAAAAAATCTACCTGTACATGATAACTATAACCATATTTATCTAACAATTACAATCAATAATATAATAATAATAACTTAGAAGTTGCAAATTGGAATGTATGTTAAATTGGGGAGATGATGTGGTACTACTTAAGAAATGTCAGAAGATTCAGTCACTAAAAAGTGCGAATTGAAATAGCCTTGAAAGTTGAATAAGCTCCTGAGTAGCATAAGAGAAAATTTGATTCTTTCAAAAAATCCAAGCTAATTAATCGACATATAAGGCATGCATAGAGAACTCAATGAGTAGTAAGCTGGTCATGGCATTATTCAAAGAGACGGAAAGAAGCAAGAATCAAGAAGCAACATTTCACTTATCACGTATGTATGACCAGCTTCATTGAGATAATTGTAGGGACTTACGTTCTAATTTGTAGTATATATAATAGAAGAAGTTTGGTGAGCTCTAAATTGTGTTCAAGCCGACGCATGCAGCATATTCTCCTACAAGATTCGTAGGTGACTGTAAACACGATCTGGAATTGTTTTGCCGGGGGACAAGGTGGACTTGAACCTTGGTGAGCTATACAGGGAGCATGCATGTTGTGTACGTATTCCCTCATGATCCTCTACCTTGGTCAAGCAATAGTGAGTTACTGTACTCTTTAATTGTGTAATATATTGTTCTATTATAGGTTAACTAACTATGGTGCTTGTGTCACTATGTAATTACCATTTACTCCCAATTGCAATGGAAGTTCGAAACATATTTGTAATTAAAAATTTTAAAATGTATCTAACAATAATTATGGTATAAAATGGTCTGTAACAAAGAAAACAACATTTGTTGGACCGAACTTCTTATAAGAAACGGTTGCGGAAACACGTCCAAATCAGATTAGGAAATGGTAACTAAACTCAATATTAATGGTTCAAATTGTTGACTGATAAAACAAGAATGGATGTTGATTTTGTTATCACGAAGGACTAATCAAGGCATATGTTGGACGGATTAGGTGGTTAGAAAGTCATGTCAATGTCACGCTTCATTGTGGCCAATTGTACCTGCCTGCAATTTTGTTTGTAAATTAAATTCAATATTGATGAAATTGTTGAATTTTTTGGTGTTGGTGGAAATTGTCCAAGAGGCCAAAGCTTCTGTTTTGTACATTCAATCTCCAAGTTGAAATTTATATACATGTTTTATATTTCATATATCTAGAAGATCCCCTGAAGCTTTACCAGGACAATTCAAGTAGTAAGTAAAAGAAATATGCACAAAATTTTGAAGTGGTTGTATACGCTAGCTTTAAGGCAAAACAAGAGGATGGTAAATGTACTTATTAAAATAAAATATCATACAATAAAATTTGTAATCATTACTTTAAAATATAATTAATCAATTTTAACGTATTTTAAAAATCTGAAACAAACCATATTATATAGATTTTGTAAACTAAAATATATTAGAGATAAATTGTTTTCATTTAATTAAACATATAAAATTATATAATATATTCAAGACATATATTTTATTTTGTATAAGGTAAAAGATATAGAACTTCTTTATAATTAAAAATTAAAAATTAAAAATTCTTGAAAAAATTCATTCTAAATTTTAGTTTTTAAAAATGCTTATCTTAAATTTTGGTTAAAATATAATGATAAAGTACACGTAACATAAATATCATACTTATACTACTCAAATATTACTTCCATTAAAATTAAATTAAACTAACCAAGTCTAATCTAAACTGATTATTTATTATAATTATTTTAAATTATTTATTTTATTTTAGTTTAATTAGTTTGAATCATGTTTAAAAACTAAATTGGGTTACTATATTATTAATATTTAATTAATTCACATCTAATATTTTTACATGTATATTTCATTATTATATTTAATGGAAGCCTAAGAAAAGAATTTTTTTAGAAAATAAAAATTAATTCTAACAAAGTATACTCGATTTTTATGCCGGGAACGCAAGACTAAGTAGTTCTTCCGTTGGGGTTTTGGGAAATTTTGATGTCTGAGAGCAGATTTTCTTGACAGGATGAATAGAATTCAGGCTGTTGTGCTTTTGTCACACAAAAAAATTCTTTGTTTGTGATTGCATTTCGTTAAATAGAAGGTGTAAAGTAATTTTGTGTTTCTAATATAGTTTTGTGTTGCAACATGTTTGATTTTGTAATATTCAATATTTCACAACTCTATAGTTAAGAAGTCACAGTGGAGAACTTTCAGCAAAATCAAAGTATATTTCATGGCACACACTCAAATACTCCATGCAATACTTAGATATAAGTTTCTAGTGGAAAATGAATGTGAAAAATGGAGCGAAGGATGCAAGCATTTATGGATAATTAATTCTCAGTAGATAGTAATAAAATATTAAGCTATATCCATGGAAAGAATTAAGGTGCTTTATGTCTTTTAGCTGTAAATTAAAATTTCTACTATATATTAGAGTAACATATCGAATGAAACTTGTGATAGATTAAGATTAGGTTTCAACATTACATTGTAGTCTATATATGCCAGTGATCTTCATCGAAACATATGCTAGTGATCATCATCGAAATATCTCCTTAAATATCTAATTTGCACTCCCAGCCCCATGTCAATGTTGCAGCTTTCAAGCACCAGCAAGTGGCATGTAGAGGTCTAATATTGTAGTTATGGTCCTGTATGTATATGTTTGATGATATGTGATGAGATATCACCTCAGAGACTAGAGGGCTACCAAGAGCTAATGTTTCCTACTGATAGAAACTCGATGAAAGAAGACGCTGCCTTCTTGGATCGTCCCATGGCTTTCTGCTCTACCTCCTCATCTTCTCTTCTCGCTGTGTCTATCACTTCGCTTTTGCTCGAGTCAGTGTTTAGTTGAAGAAAATCATAAAACTCTACTGCCCTATTTTTATCTGCGACAACATACGCATGAAAGATTAATACTACGAACATTTTGAGAACTCATAAATTAGTTAACAATTAATAGTGCTATAATATTTCCGAAAATGATCATATAAGTATTACTGGTTTGATTTCTCTTCGTCAACGTTTTAAATAGTAGGTTACAAATTCGATGATCATACATTTCTGAAAATTGCATTAAAAGTAGGTGTGATTAAGGTTGCCATAACGGACTGTTAATTAACCTAAATAAGGACTGTGATAATTACTCAAAATTTAATAATGCGGTTATAATAATTGGAGCCACAACTTAAAAACCTTCCTTGCTAAATGTTCATTTTATAATGAAAAAATTGCATCTTGTGACTGAACTAAGCAAGATTGAAACATGAAACTACAGCTAATTACCTTCACTGTTACTTGCGTTAATGTGAGTGAAAGGATACCGATCAAACAAAGACAACCTGTCACTGTACTTCTCTAGAAATGAAGAGAAGTTCATTGTCTTCTGGCAAATCATCATGGGAACATCTTGTAGCTTTGAAGGTGAAGATGAACACATGTTTACCTCATTCGTTGTCCAAGTAATTTCATGAGCAACCCTTTTGCCATGAAGTCTGGATCTTTCCCTGCACCTTCTCGCCATAATTACATGCCAATGATTCTTCACAGCATTATCAGTTCTACCTGGGAAAAGTCTTGCTATAACAGCCCATCTATTGCCATGAATTCTGTGAGCAGCTAGAAGCCTCTCTTCTTCCTCTTTGGTGAATGGGCTCCGATTGATTCTTGGATCTAGCTGGTTAAACCACCTCAACCTACAGCTCTTCCCTGTTGTGATGATCAATGATAACTTCGTTAATATGGCAGAGTTTTAGTCACAGTCACAATTAGGTATTATTGTTATCAACTTGCCCTTTTTTTTTTGTAACTGTTTTCATTTAAATCATCATTTTTGGTTCATATTATCAATCTTGTGAAGTGAAATCTAACCCTACAAATTTCCACAACAACAGAGATAATAATATTTAATACTCATGCGTGACCACGAGGTTGATGAATTTATCGGTTTATAACAAAACCACCTGATCTTCCACCAAGCTTTTCGGCTAAGGCGTTCCAGTTGTGAGGACCATAGCGTTCCACCAACTCCCTTAGCTTCTCATCTTCAGTTGGTCTCCAATGGCCCCTGGTACACATTTGATCTCTTGGCAAAAATTAGGAATTCAGCACCAACCCGGTACAGTAAAGTGAAAAACCCTAGCTAGTACACTTCAACTTGCTAGCTAGCTAGCTAGCTATAGCTTCATGTATTTCTTCTCTTCTTATTCTTCTTCTGTATGAGATGAAGCAAGAAAGAAAAAGAGCTGGATCAAGTGGTTAGACAGACGGGTTGATGATGATCACAAATAACAAGGAAAGTGGGTGGCGGGAAGCAAAGCAAAAACAAGAACTGTAGGTTGAGCAATTAAGCAGATTGATCCCAAAAACAACAAACATCTATATGTATTTGTAGCATATAGAAGAGAAGAGATTGAAGTTATAATCAAGTGGTAGTTTCCGTTAGAGAGTTGGGGGGATTGGGGAGGGTTCGGACAAACCTCTACCAGCAGATTGATGCAAACGTCTTGGCTAACAAACCCTTTCATAAGTAATCCCTTTTCTCACTTATATATATATATATATATATATCTTTCTCTCTGTGTAATTCTATCCCTACTTGAAGATGGAGCGTGTCAGAGATAGATAGATAGATAGATAGATAGGTAGAGAGGAGAGAAAGAGAGCAAAAGGGTTGCTTGGTGGGGTGAATTTGGTTCTCCTTTCAACGTCTTTCCAAGTTTCTAACCTACGACGTCTACTACAAACCAACCTTAGTTGCCCGTTTTTATAATTTTTAATTCTATGCATAATCAAATCTACTATACATCACTCTCTTTTTGTAGACTACCAACAATCAATACATAACAACATTTTTTTTCTTTCCTTGTAATCCATCAATATTTTATGCTACTTTATACTATTTGTTTGCATAGCAAATATGGAAATGGTTGATCGTTGATTATCTGTAGATGGCTTATACATATGGAGTGTAGGAATTAGTTCACCTTTCAAAGTTGATGTTATACCACATGTGCACATACGTATTGCTTATCCATTATATGTAAGTAAATATATTTGGAGATTGAAGGGTTTGGTAAACTTGTTATTAGACTTTTTTGCCACTATTTCTGTGTTCCATGTTGTAGTTTTTAGGTTTTGATGATATATAAACTTTCTGAACTAATTGACAATAATATTAACTTCAAACTTCCGAACTGCATGATTAGACTCCGCTCCATTTGTTGAACTGCTTCTCTTCTTCGGTCAAAACATGTAGGTCTTTTCCTAATCGATCATTTTCATTTTTTCATTAATAGCAATTTTTATTAAAATTAAGACATCGGTAATCCAATATTGTGCGGATCCATTGATATATTTGGGAAACACATGTATGCGAAGAGTTTAAGATATAAAGCTACGTATCAAAATCTTTAACTTTAATCTTCTTCAAACGTTAAACTTTGTGACGTAATATACATTATATAATTCTTTTTCTTTTAAATCTTTTCGATATAACAAAAGATTCATTAAAAATTCATAATAAATATAGTTGTGCATTTATCGATTGTATGTATATTATTTACAATAAATCTTATAAATTATGTGTATATATATATATATATATATATATGTTTAGTATACGTGTGAATACACACACATATATACATATCTGTGTGTGTGATGTATATATGTGTGTGTGTATTCACACATATACTAAACTTTAAACGAGTCTTAATTGACATGTGGCCTAAGATGTTTGTAGCAGGAGAAATTACTTTGTATTGAAGTGAGGCACTGCCATCATCCATCTCCCACCTTCCCTACCATACGTCCTTCAAGGAAAACAACTGCTCAAAGGATTTGTAACTGTCACTACTAACTGCCAAGTGTTTTCTTCAACTACATTTTCATTTACAATATAATAAGTGCACTAACATTCTTGTCATCAACTTTTGTAATAGGGATTACATCAATGAGCAAGGTTTTACTATAGTTTAGACAAATTTTACTGTCGGTATATTGGTATTGAAGTTTTTGATTTCTTGTTTTTATTTTTAAATTTAATAAAAATATATTTATTTAAATTTCTAATTTTAGATTCTTCTAATTTTTATAATTTATAAAGAATTATAAAAATTAATTTTTATTTTCTATTTTTTGTGACTTGCCATCAACTCAATATATATTATTTAATTATTTAATGTTAATTAATTATTATTATTACAATTTCATTATGTAATTAATTTTCATTTGTATAGTTCTTTAAAATTGTGTATTGAAAGATAAAAATATTTTCAAAGTAGAAAATTATTTAATAAATATTTTTTAAATTTAAAAATATATTAAAAATACATAAATCTCAATTGAAATTGATTTTAAAAATTAAAATATGTATTTATTATTAATAAAGTGTAATAAAACTTCTATTAATATAATATAAACATATATCGTATAAGAGATTAAAATAAAATTATTTTATTTATTTATTTATAAAATAAATTTATTTCTAATATTTAATTATTATCATTAATAAAATTATAGTTACATTAATAATAATATCCAATAAATTTGTATTTTTGTTTAAAAAATAAAAATTAAAACCTACAATAGAAAAATAAATCTGAAATCAAATGACCCTTATTTTATATCTTCTTACTGTACAATTCCTGCTGAGAATAATCTGTCATTTTGGGGTATTTGGGGACTTATTACCAAGTCTTACAATACAAGAGGAGTAAGGAAATATATATCACGAGCCACAAGGCTAGCTTGTTGGCATTATTGAGGGTACTTAACCAGGAAGTTATAATTATAATTAATACAATATAAAATTGATTATCGCTAGCTAAAGAACTAAAAGGACTCACCTATTCAATAATAGATAGATCATTAAGAATTAATTCCGTTGTTTAACATGCGTAAAACTTAATATAGTTATTCAGCTTTTTTTCGAATGGAGAACAATATTAAAGATTATGTCTAAGTTAAGGTATGAGAGATGGATTATATGTTTCTTTGGCAGCGAGAGAGTTAGGTAGTGTAAGGCTTTTTGTTGATTCTCTCTATAGTTGTAGTCTGTTTGACATTCTGTTTTGTCGTCTGCTTGTTTTGCGCATAATCGCTTTGTTTCTCCTTGCACAGACTAGGCTCTCGTTAGATTAGATCCCTTTTTTGGTGATTTTTTACCGTGGTAATTGCCTTTAGCTGGTTCGCTAATTAAATACTATTTATCTTCCAGAAACGAAAAGGTTATATCAAGTTCAACAATATATATGACTGTAAAAGCGAGATGATGCCGGCGTGCATCTTCAACTGCTTCAAATTTTAAACATCCACGCCATCGTGATTATGTAATGTAATTGAGGATGATGAACGTTGACGATCCAAATTAAGCTGCCACGAAGACGCACACATATAAATACAAGTATATTTAGACCGTTAACCTGTTTTACCTACCCTAGCCATCAAAAGCTCTTGCTAATTTCCAAGAGTTAGTTTTGCTTCTAGAATGAGAAAACTTCATATTTCATTTTTGTTTGATTCTGTCTTCTTCTCCTCTTATATTGAACTAAAAGTTTCCAATTGTTTTGGCTTCCACGTTATTATCAACTAACAAGATTGACCGTGAAACTATATATAAAATCTCTGCCTCTTCCAACACTATTATAACTGACACATATGACCTATGTAGTTGTTTGATGAGAAATGACAACCCTAAACTTTCTACATGAAGAAAATCACTGATTGTGATTGCTCGCCTCGCAAGCAAAGAATTTGAGGACTCAAAGTTATTACATCAAATGTGGACCATGGTACTCCCGTTTTTGGCACTAGCAATTGTACGTTAGAGTGTTTTCTGAGGTTATTATTTGGAGACTCTGTTTGATGTACAAAGTTTAATTCATTGAATAGCTTAAAACAGAGAAATTGCTGCATGCATATTTCATGCACTAATGTGAGGATACATATATAGACACCATTTGTATTCTTTTGGCATCATAATCACGTTGGAAATAAGGAATTTCAATTAAAGCTATATATGAAACGAGTAAAAGGTATTACTTAATGAAACTGTATCTTATCCCAAGGGGAAAATAACTTTTCTTCCTGCGAGATGGTCACCAAAACTAAAGCTGCGTGACAACACTTACTGCCTTTTGTTCCCTTCTATTTCGTGCAAATAGTATTCCTATTATAGTACTCTTGTTAAGGTTGACGGTTCTAAGTAGATTGACTTGGGTTCTGGGACCGCAGAATGTTATTACGAACATATGATTGGTGGAAAGCCTAATTCACCTACCTTAAGCAGCAAGTCAGCAATCTCATTACCTAATATGTTGGTGTTATTTTCCGTATAGACCATATGATCATCAAATTCCGTTGGATCCTCCTTATCACCTAATGACAACAAAAGGGTTACTGGGGCCACAAGTTACCTTAACTTCTCAACTATCGAAATGTCCCCGTACCCAATTCTTCAGAGCTATAACTCAAATTTTCGGAGTTAATGCCGCCTTCGGTTAGTTTAACTTCAACAGGATATGAAGTTTAAGAGTTAATGCTGTCTTTCGTTAGTTTAACTTCAACAGGATATGAAGTTTACACCTACCATTTTCCACATTCCCAAACAAACAAATATACCCTTTTCAATTAATTATAGTGATCTTTTTTATCAATATGGCTTTTCATTTGGCCCATAATTAATAAACAAAGACCAACACATGCAATGGTGTACTAAAATATCTATGCCGGAACAAAAAAGTCCCAGCAAGAGAGCAAATAGACATATAACAGTCCACAAAGGACCCAACTTATCACCAAAATCCGAGTTTAAATCAAACTACTATTAACCCTTAAGATGAAGCAAGTATGAACATAAATATAATTGACTAGTAATGTTAAAATCAAAATATCAAGATTGAGAATGCCATTTTGAGTCTTTGAGTGCATCCCAATTTTTAAGTTCATTAGGTGCAACTACATATAAGACAAAACTATATCTCTGCATATGTGGCTTGTTAGAATCAGAAATGAACATTACTTAAGCAAATGCTTTTGTGTACTGAACTTGTTGTAATACGTCACCTTTTCTGATGGATAACTTGCCACCTTCTGATACTTTGTGTCGATCACCAAAGAATGTTGATGAAAATTCTCTTTGAAGTGATTGAACCTATATCAACAGTTGTGGTCTAAGCTAATGTCACACATGTCTCAGTTTAACTAGCTTTCTTAAACTTTTCCCAAAACAATTTTAAAAAAGGATAAAAGAGTTAAACCTATTCTGTATTTTAAGAAAATTTTTAAAATTATATGAATTTTAGTTTTTAAAATATTTTTTTAGACTTAAGTTAACCAATGAAATATCACAAATATAGTAACCTAATTCATTTCTTAAACTCAATCTAAATCAATTAAATTATATTCAAACCAATTATTTAAGATGATTATAATAAATTATTAATTTAAATTTAATTTAATTAATTTGGTTCGAATATAGAAGTTGAGAGAAGAGTTTTAATGAAAAATTAAGAAATTAAAGAATTTTCTTAAGAATTTTAAAGATCTTAAATTACATGGAAAATATTTTTATTTTATACTTTAAAAATATAATATTTTTTTAATTGCATAATAATTACAATGATTAATGTTATAGTAATTAAGATCCATTATTTTATAACTTATTATAATCAAATACAAATTATCTGTAATTTATGCTCATGACTGCATCATATCTCACGAATTACAATTTAAAGCCTTATCAATAACATAAGACAAATTCCATTCGGTTTAATCATAAAATTTTTGAACTTTTTTACTTTTTTTGTTAAGCTTTTAACTTTCTGGTTTAATTTATTGTTGTTAAAAATTGATTAATTTATTAATTAATATGTCAATTTTTATAAACTAAAATAAATCAATTAATTTTTATTTAATAATTTTGTTTAACTAAATTTTAAAATCTTTGACAAATCATATTTTAAAATTTAAATTTAATTAAATTAATTTTTTTATATCTTAAATATCTTATGGATGTAATTTTCAAAACTATTTTTAAAGTATTAATATAAGACGCAGTCTTGGACATCACGAAGCACCGTCGGCGGTCGGCTTGAGTAGTCCTTTGGCAATTGTGCTAGATTTGAGCAAAAGTCAATATACGCAGAAAGTAGAAAACCCCTCAAATAGTACCATGCGGCTCCCACAAAGCGTGTGGTCGAAGAAAAACTGAGCTCAGGCGTCAGGTACTGAAGTAAGTGCAGTGAACCATCTGGTTTGGTTGTAAGGTTCCTATTGGTAAAGTGTACTTCCAAGTCTAAAGAGAGTGGAATATCTTAATTGTGCTCAAAGCTTGATTAGCATAAAATTGACTGATTGTGTATAACTTAGTGTATCAGAGAGCTTGGCAGGAGAAAGGCACAAGAAATGTTTGGAAACTAATCGAGTACAGAGCATCAAACACTCACTAGGGTAGAGGCACGTGATGAACTATTGGGTATCCAATTCAAGTTTAGTGTTGAAAATGTCAAGATTCACTCCATCACATTCTCAACAAAAACTGCACCGTCATTGGACAATCTAAAAGTCTACTCCTTGGTACTCCAGGCAACAGCATGTTCAACTATCAATGATACTAAAGGTTCGCCTACTAACACCTCCACTCCACTAGTCACCACAGCTAACCATAAACATGATTCAGAACTTTGACCAAATTTGTGAGGATTAACTTGTTGGCCTTCATGCAGCTATTCAACAAAATAATTATTATGTTGAGTTAGAACGACTAAGATTGTCTTCCAATTTTCATCGTCCTTTATACTGATGTGTCACCATGATAATAAAGGATGATGATCTTTATGAAAGACTATCAAATTTGACAATATTCAATTTCTGATGGAAAAACTCATTCCTATCCAATAGATGATTTAACTAAAAGAATATACCAAAACTAATTAAACTTGTAATTGTTATTGCATGCTTAAGCCTGAAATGATCTACATGTACTAATACCATTCAGGGGGCACTAACCTAGTAACCTGGAAAGAGGTAGTTTGATTGTACCTGTGATACCCAAGAATTAACATTTCACGGACCATTCTTATTAGGATATTACTCACAAATTTGTCAGTACTCACCATCCATGAATGACGCAAGGAATTTATATTTGCAAATGAAGAAGCGTAAGGGACTGCGTGGTGTTAGCAATTATACACTGCTAGATATGTAGGAATACAGTAAAATCAAGAGAATAAAGTGGGCAATATATTAGGCCTTGAGGGAGATATGTGAGATTCGAACCTCTGAGCTGTGTGTTTATTACAAGCCGTCGTCTTCGACCATCATGTAAACAGCATATTAAAGCAGGCGTTGGACTTCTTATTGCATGAACCCCAATGCAACCTTCGTCCACATTCGTGGCATAACAGGAATCCACATCTGCACCATCAGTAACAGTAATAAATATGAATGAGATCAGATATCCAAATCTTCTATAACCATTCCTCATTAATCAATCATCTCGGCCAACAATTAATACTCCATAAGAGAATGACAGATGCAGAATATTAGGAAAGGTTATAAATGAAAAACGTACTATGATAGATGCATTGCATTGCAATTTGAGTAAATAATAGGGTTACCACTCCTCCAAATAGTTAACATAAATTTTAACTTTTATTATATCAGCTGTTACTCAGTCTAATATATATGCACTCGTGCCACAATTAGAGCTTTGTATGTTAATTCCCACAGCAGATCACTCTCACATCGATTCATGCAACACATATTGAGAAGCAAAGATACATACACGCATTTCACAGCTTTGCAACCTTCGAGACGCTCAATAGAGTGACCACATCTAGGACATCTCGTCCACTTATTCTGTTCTACGAGTTGCAGAACCCTAGTATCAATAATATCCCTACTTCTAAACATCATACTCTCGTCGCATCCAAAACCATCATGCCAAATACACTTGCATTCAAAACAAAACTCTCGCTTGCAACTGGGACACCTAACTTTCTTCACCTTCTTCTTACACTCGTTCAACACCAAAGCCGAGCAATCTGAATGTGGGCAATAGCAACTTTTTTGGTCTAAAACCCAAGAATGTAATAGACGATCACACCATGAATTGAACAAGGATGTGGAGATTATAGGCCTGCACGACAGAGGCTCTAATAGATGCTTGCAGTTGAGTCCAGGGCAGTGAATGGAGGCAGTACCTTCACTGCCTGGAGATCCTTCGATGTTTACTTTAATGAGTATACTTATGCAGTCAATACAAAAAGAATGCATACAACGGCCACCATTCTTGAACTTCTTGTTTGAGGGCACACTTTCAAAGCATATTTCACAGCTGAAGTTCGATACTTTTTGTTGTTGCCGTCTTGAGGTTTGGGGTTTAAGGAAGATGTTCCCCATTGTACTTAGGGTTTTCTTCTTGCAAACGTAAATGATATAATAATGATTCTTGTGTTATCATAGGACGTAGATATTCATAGACGTAATTTGAGTAGGATACGAACTTTTAATTAACCTTTTAGTAGACGTAAATATAAAATTTCTTATATTGTTCCAACTTCCAACTCTGTTCGTATCCCTATCTATAAGAGTTTTTTATGTGCTAAACTAGCTTTTACCATAAAATACTTCCTTTAAAATATATATTAAAAATAAAATTTGGTTATAAAAAATTATGGTCAGAATAAATCCTGTGCAATTGCCCAGAAAACCGTCCAATGGGTTGGAGGTACAACCAATGCCAAGGAAGAACGAGGAAATTGCCAGGTTTTTTACGTTGGAATTATGGAGATGCACAATTTCCGAGAATGCAGATGTGATTATAGAAGCATAGTTGGTTACGTTCATGAAAGATAGTTCTCTCCTCCGAATTAGCCCTATTAGTAGGAATTCACTCTTCTTCTTTATCGACTACATCATGTTGTGGACCTTACCCATTGCTAGTAAATCACCATTACAGATTTTGCTAAGAAAATCTTGATTTCTTACTATAGGATGCTTTGTAATGGTTACTTTGAAGCTTGAACACAGATGTAGACCCACCACATGTTATAACTGGTTTCTTCCAAAATAAAGCTGCTAGTTTTTCTTCAGTCTCTCGTGTTATTTTCAATTTTGTGAACAATTGACACGTTTTGTAGTCAATACCAATCAAGTTTTTCTGTTTTTTAATCTTGTTGCCTTAACGACTTTTTGGTACTGATCCTCACTTCCTCAGCAAAAGAAGAGACTAAAGAAAAAGGAATTTTTTAAAAAGCAAAGAAGATAGAAGCTGCCCAAAACTTTCATTACATCCTTTGCTCAAAGGTAATTGATGTTGAAGAATGATTCAAAGCTTGGCTGAGTAATGGGACCGAGTAAATTGGAGTTTAGTGCGAGTTTTTTGGGATTGTTTAATTGTTAAGTAGTTTATTTTCTCAAGTTAGTTTTTATTAATGATTTGCAATAATAAGCTGCGTGACAAAGTATGTGGTTTCTTTCTTTCTTTCTTTCTTAGCCTATATATACGTGCGCATATACTGTTATCATTAATTGAAGTCTGTAGATAATAAAGCAAGTTGAAAGCTTAATTTTTTTCTCTATTTTGTATTTTTTAAGCTCTCTTTTTCAACAAATTTGGTACAAGAGCCATCTTTGATCTTGTAGGCATTTGAGTGACTAGTAAGGCTTGAGTCTATTAGGTATTTGAGCCTACCAAATCCTCTATTCCAGTCACTCGGTTCCAACCATCTTCTATTAAATCTCATCCATATATTTATGTGAGGTCCACGTAAATGTGTGGATGAGATTTAATAAAATATGATAGGAACATTATAACCGGTACAGGAGATCTGATCACGTATTTGAGAGAAACACCTTTGGGTCCTTGGGAAACAAGAGAGAGAGAGAGAAAGTGAGAGAGTTCTTTTTTGCCTCAAAGAGAGCACACTTTGATCCATGGGTCAATTGAGGTCCATTGAGTATTGCGTAAACACTTTTTGGGTTTAAGAGAGACACGAATATAGCTTTAGGAGAGAATGGCAGCAGGTGGTTTTTCTTCCTTTCAACCACTCATACCCATTTTTAATGGTGAGAAGTATGAATGGTGGAGCGTCAAGATGAAGACATTGCTTAGATCACAGGAGCTATAGGACTTGGTGGAGCACGAGTTCGTAGACATATTAGAACCAAATGAAGAAGAAGAGGAGGAACTAAAAAAGAACAAGAAGAAGGATGCCAAGGCATTGTTTATTCTTCAGCAAGCAGTTCATGAGACTATTTTATCATGGATTGCAGTAGCAACCACATCGAAAGAGGCATGGTCAATCCTGCAGAAGGAGTTTCAAGGTGATTCAAAGGTTATAGTGGTGAAATTGTAATCACTAAGGCGTGACTTTGAAACCTTGATGATGAAGAATGGTGAGTCAATTGCTGATTTTTTTTGTCACGAACAATGGCAATAGTCGGGGCAAATGTGTTTTTATGGTGAGCAAATTTCAGACGAGACGGTCGTAGCGAAAGTTCTGAAAAGCTTGACGGCAAATTTTGATCATGTAGTAGCTGCCATAGAAGAAGCCAAAGATCTATCAGTTCTTTTTGTTGATGAGCTAATGGGATCCCTTCAATCTCATGGGGCAAGAATCAATAAATCAATGGAAAAGAACGAAGAGAAGGCATTCCAAGTGAAGGAAACAACCACCACAAAAGGAGAAAACAACAGTTCAGCAAGTAAAGGTTGAGGAAGAGGAGGATTTTGTGGTCCTCGTGGTCGTAGTCGTGGTCGTGGTAATGGAAGAGGTAGAGGAAGGAATAATGGGCAAAGGCAATCCAATGAGCAAGACAAAACTAAAGATAGCATCCAATGCTATCATTGCAAGGTATACGAGCATATAAAAGCTGATTGTTGGTATAAAGATCAAAAAAAGAATTTTGATGCAAAAAATGAAGAGGAAAACAAGCTTTTTATGGGTTATATTGATTCTAACTACAAAGCAAGTAACTTGTAGTTTGTAGACAGTGGTTGTTCAAACCATATGACAAGCATCAATTCTTTGTTCCAGGAGCTTGATGAGACACAAAAGTGCAACCTAGCAACAACAAGGAGATGCAAGTTGAAGGAAAAGGCACGGTGGGTGTCGACACTAGCCATGGAAAAGTAAAGATGCTGGATAACGTTCAATTTGTACCTGATTTAGGATACAATTTATTGAGGTTGGATAACTAATGGTTGCTGGATGTTCTGTTTTGTTTAAAGATGATGCATTTGTCATTACAAACAAGAAGTCAGGCAATAAGGTTCACATTAACATGTCTCCGAACAAGATGTTTCTATTGGATGTTTCAAACATGCAGAATTTTGCTCTCGCTATAAGAACAAACAATGACTCAAAACTCTGGCATTTGAGATATGGGCATCTCAACATAAGGGTCTGAAGTTGCTAAGGGATAAAGGTATGTTTTTTGGGTTACCAGAAATTAGCTCTATTGATCTATGTGAAGGATGCATTTATGGAAAACAAACAAGAAAGCCATTTCCTGTTGGAAAAGCTTGGAGAGCCTCAAAATGTCTAGAATTAGTCCATGCTGATTTATGTGAGCCTATGCAAATTAAGTCCTTAGGTGGGAGTCGTTATTTCTTACTATTAACTGATGATTGCAGTAGCATGAGTTGGGTGTATTTTCTGGAAAACAAGTCAGAAACTTTTCAAAAGTTCCAGACATTTAAGGCTATGGTGGAAAATCAAAGTGGTTTTCGTATCAAAGTTCTTTGCGCAGACAGAGGAGGAGAGTTCATATCCAAAGAATTCAATCTTTTTTGTGAAGAAATTGGCATCCATAGGGAGTTAACAACTCCTTACACTCCAGAGCAGAATGGTGTCGCTGAGTAGAAGAACTGAATCGTTATGGAGATGGCAAGAAGCATGTTTCAAGCAAGAGGACTCTCAAATCAATTTTAGGCGAAAGCTATAGCAACATCCGTCTATTTATTGGATCTCTTAATAAGGGTTGTCATGAACAAAACTCCACATGAAGCTTAGCATGGAAAGAGACCAAATGTAAGTCATTTACAAATTTTTGGGTGTGTTGCTTATGCTTTGTTAAATTCTCAAGCTCATCAAAAACTTAATAAAAAATCTGAAAAATTCATGTTTATTGATTACTGCACTCAATCCAAAGCATATAGATTGTTTAACACTCTTAATAGCAAGATCTCAATTAGAAGAGATGTAATATTTGATGAAAATGCAAGCTGGGATTGGAGTGAAAATCATGTGCAACAAGAGATTCCTTTGCCTCTTGGAATCTCTCAAGATGAAGACAAGAGCCAACTTTTACAAATTCACCTGCTAGCTCACCAACAAAGTCAGCAAGTCAGTCAACTTCATCAATTCCAAGCAAAAGTTTTTCATCTACAAATCTTGAAGAATCTTCAGAAGAGTCAATTCTACTAAGAAGATCAACAAGGGACAAAAATTCGAATCCCAAATATACTAATGAATTTTTTGCATCTTGTTAATTTGCTCTTACTGTTTCAGGCCCTGTTCAATATGAAGAAGCAGCTAAAAAGGAAGAATGGCAGAAAGCAATGTTGGAAGAGATGAAATCCATAAAAAAAGAATGGCACATGGGAGATGGTAGAATTACCAAAAGGCAAAAATGCAATTGGCTTGAAGTGGGTGTTCAAGACAAAGTTTACTGCATATGGGAGCCTTTAGAAACACAAAGCTCGTCTTGTGGCAAAAGGATATGCACAACAATATGGTGTTGACTTCGAAGAAACCTTTTCTCCAATAGCTTGGTTTGAAACGGTGAGACTTATTCTAGCATTAGCTACACAATTGCAGTGGCCTGTTTATCAATTCGCTGTCAAGTCGGCATTCCTTAATGGAGAGTTGGAAGAAGAGGTCTATGGAGCACAACCTGAAGGCTTCATAAAGGTGGGAGACGAGACAAAGGTTTATAAGCTAAAAAAGGCATTGTATAGTTTGAAGCAAGCCTCTCGAGCGTGGTACAGCAGGATCGATGTGTATTTTTAGGAAAAAAAAAAGGTATTTGAGAAGTGAGAGTGAGCCCACCTTGTATGTGAAGAAGGAAGGTAATGGTTTCATCATTGTTTGCCTTTGTGTTTATGATATCATTTACACTAGCTCCTCTACTTTTCTTATGGATGAGTTTAAGTCTCAAATGATGAATGAGTTTGAGATGTCATATATGGGTTTATTGCATTATTTCTTTGGCCTTGAAGTCCATCAAGCTGAAGATGGAATATTTCTTTCACAAAAGAAATATGCCAGGGACCTTCTCAATAAATTTGGCATGCTTAATTTTAAGCCTGCAAGTACACCCATAAATTGCAATGAGAAATTGCAGAAAGAATATGGAGAAGAAATGGTAGATGCAAGGAGGTTCAGAAGCTTGGTTAGAGGTCTAATTTATCTGACTCACACTAGACCCGATATTGCATTCCCTATTGGTGTTATTTCTAGGTTTATGCAACAACCTTCTAAGGTTCATTATGGAGAAGTAAAGAGGGTCTTATGTTACATTACTGGAACTTTGGAGTGTGGCATTTTGTACTCAAAAAGTTCTAATTTCAGATTGTGTGGGTAGACTAACAGCAATTGGGCAAGTTCTTTAGATTATAGAAGAAGTGTTTCAACAAATGTTTTTACTCTAGGTTCAGGAGAGATCATATGGAGTTCAAAGAAGCAAGCTAAAGCTGCATTGTCAACCTCAAAAGCTGAGTATGTTGCAGCAACTCCAGCAGCTTATCAAGCCATTTGGCTAAAGAGTGTTAGCAGATCTTCAATAAGAGCATAAAGGAGTAACAGAGATACTTTGTGACAATAAAGCAACTATCTCCATGTCAAAGAACCCATCATTTCATAGCAGGACGAAGCATATTGATATTCGTTATCATTTCATTCGTGATCTAGTAACAAAGAGGGAAATATCATTGGAATATTGCAGCACATAGGAGCAGCTAGCTGATGTATCAACAAAGACTTTGTCAAAGGAGAAGTTCTGCTATTTCAGAGGATTGTTAGGTGTATGCAGTTTTGAGCCAAGGAGGAGTGTTGAAGAATGATTCAAAGCTTGACTAGGTAGTGGAACCGAGTATAGAGTTTAGTATAAGTTTTTTGGGGTGTTAAGTAGTGTCCTTTATTTTCTCAAGTCAGTTTTTATTAATGATTTGCAGTAATGGGCTACGTGAGAAAGTGTGTGGTTTGTTTATTTCTTTCTTTCTTAGCTTATATATATGTGGGCATATGCTGTTATCATTAATTGAAGTCTGCAGATAATAAAGCAAGTTGAAAGCTTTATTTCTTTCTTTGTTTTTTTGTCTTTTTTAAGCTCTCTTTTCCAACAATAGATCCCTTTGGAAATGTACTGTTTTTAGGTGCAAACAACTTGTTGATTGGATATCTTCTTCTGAATGGAAACGAAACACATCCTCTTCCTAACAAATTAAAAAATTGTAATAGGCATTTTAAATACCTTGATCTGTTTGTTCTACAAACAAAGATTCTGAGCTTAACAATGGTATCATTCAACTAGAAAGGAGAGCTTAAAAAGACAAGTTCATGTAGTCACAGCATAGCAATAGGAATCAACATCACAAGAGCGAAGTAATATTAACCAAAAAGAGATTGAGAGAGAGTGATCTCTTATAAATAGCTATGAAAAGCCTTTGAGTAGTTGTTCTTTGGTGTATTTAGGTAAGTTTCCTTTTTCCTTTAGATTAAATGTCTCATATGTAAGCTTTACCATATGTCCCATTTAATAAATGATTGCCAACCTACGCTCTATGTCCAAGTAGTAGAAAAATAGTCACATTCAATGGATTTTTAACAACTATAGCGAGTGTATAAAGGATGTCAAAATAAATCCATCAATAACTTTAAAAAATGTTCTTCATGTTCCTAAACCATCAACGAACCTTGTTTCTATACAAAAACTCACCCAAATTTTATGTTTTAACGTGATTTTTTACTATACTTATTGTTTATGTCTGGAGAAAGATTCAGAGAGGATGATTGGACATATTAGAGAACAGGTGACCTCTACTATCTTGAAGTACCAAGTCAGTTGAATAAAACAAAAGGTAGAGGATTTCATTCTTTCATATCAAATTTTGTTGCTTTTGATAAAGAAAAAATTTTCCAATTAATAATCGAAAGAGCTCTATTCCATCTTATCTTATTCATAGTGATATTTTGGATTCATATACGATGTCTAGTATTTTTTGGGTTAGATGGTTCATCTTTTTCATTGATGATTGCACACCTATTGCCTGAATTTTTCTACTCAAACATAAATTTGATGTTAGTATCGTACTCCTAAATTTTTATTTTATGTTAAAAATTAATTTTGGACTAATATCAAAAGTTTTAGTACATATAATGCTAAATATTATTTCAATCAAGTTTTTACCACATACTTTCAAAAGGAAGGAATAGTTAATGAATAATCTTGTATGTAAAATCCACAATAAAACGAGGTAGCAGAGAGTAAAAATGATTATCTCGTTGAAAAAATAAGAGCCCTATTATTTCAAAAGAATATGTCTACGGTGTTTTAGGGGGAAGCAATTCTAATAGCCACTCACCTCATAGATATATTGCCTTCTAGAGTCTTGGGTTTCAAAAGTTCTATGGACATCCTTTTAACATTATACCTTAATCCAAACACTACCAATATTCTTGTTCCTAGAATTTTTAGATATGTATCATCTGTTCATGTTCATAATAGGGAAAATTAGATCATAGGGCTCTAAATGTATCTTTTTAGGCTATTCTTTAACTCAAAAAAGGTATAAGTGTCACTACCCTCTGTCAAAGAATCTTTATGTCTCAATGAATGTCACATTTAATGAAAAAGATTCATATTTCAACAATCATTATCTTTAGGAGGAGAATTCAATTAGGGAAAATAAGGAAAGTTTTATTCTTAATTTGATTCTTTTGTCCAATTCTACAACACCAATCGCACCTTGTTATTCATAATATCTAAACCATAGCCAGAACAACCATCTAACCATATTCCTGAACATTCCATCCATTCCTAAAGAACTAAGTGAACAACAAGAAAGACCTAATTATGCCCTTAGAGATGTGAGATTTGGTAAAGGCAAGGTGTTCACAAGAAAGAAGATGGTTGTTTTTAAACTTACATAGGACCAAGAGTTTAACTCGTATTCTTCATATGAGATAATAAGTTCTAATCCTACATTACAAAATGAATATGAATTTTATACGGATAATGATTAGCAAGACCTTCCTGTTTCTATTATAAAAAGGAACCAGAGAGTGTACAAAACAATTGTTATACCCTTTTTCACATTTCTTAACATTTAAATATTTTTCACTATCTCACAAAGCCTTTCTTGTGAGCCTAAATGCCATTACCACCCCTACCATCGTATATAAGGCTTTATATAACGAAAAATGAAAACAAGCTATGAATATAGAGATGGAGGCACTGGATAAAAATAACACTTGTGAATTAGAGAAGTTACCTATAGGAAAGAAACCAGTGAGTTATAAGTGGGTAAATATGGGATAGATTTATAAATTAAGAGGTATAAGGCACGACTAGTAGTAAAAGGTGATACTCAAACTTATGAAATTGATTATTTAGAGACTTTTATTCCAATTACAAAGATGAATATGATTAAGAGCATTATTGTCATTAGCAACTAATGACAGGGGACGATGATAAAGCGAAATGGTTCTTGAGTCAATGATTAGCTAAGGAATTTGAGATTAAGGTGTTGGGAAGGTTGGAGTATTTCCTTAGAATTAAAGTTGCACATTCTAAACAAGGAATTTTTATCTTGCAACAAATATATGTTACAAATCTCAAGGTAACAAGCAAGACATCAAACAAACTTGCTAGCACTGCTATTTATCCAAATCTTAAGGTTAGAAAAGCATAGGAGGATGTTGTAGTAGATAGAGAGATGTACCAGTGCCTAATAGGAAGACTAATTTATTTGCTCACATATGAATGGATATAACATATATAGTAATTGTAATTAGTTAGTTTATGCGTAGTACAAAGGAAATTCATTTGGAAGTAGCTCAAAGAGTACTTTAACATCTTAAAGGAACACCAGGGAAGGGTATCTTATTTAAAAGAAATGGAGGTTTCGTTATTGAGATATACACTAATGCTGATTATATCGGATCTATTGTTGATAAAATATCAACTTTAAGATCTTGCACTTTTCTTGGTTGGGACTTTGTGACCTAGAGAAGAAAAAAAAACAAGGTTAGTGGCTCGGTCATGTGCAGAGGTTGAGTTTGACGAATGGCTCAAGGTATATGTAAAGTACTCTGGTTGAAGATTATTCTTGAAGATTTGAAGATTAAGTGAGATGGCCCTATGCGACAATACTATGACAATGAATATGCAATCAACTTGGCTCACAACCTAATTCAACATAATCAAATGAAACAAATTGAAATCAATAGGTACTTTATGAAGGAAAAGTTAGAGAATAGATTAATTTATACAACTTATGTGTTGACTTATGGTTAATTGGTTGACATTCTCACTAAAGGCTTGAGCAGTTCAATTTTTTATACTATTTTATCTAAGCTAGGAATGGGGAATAAATATTCATCAACTTGATGGGAAGTGTGGCAAAATCATGTCTATTGATTGGTTAATTATATTTGATTAAGTTCACAAGTTTCCATAAATCATGGAATTAGAGAGTATCTCATAAATTATGAGATTAGATTTTTGTATTAGAACCATTAATTTCCATTTATAGGTACTATAGTTTTATATATAAGCCATACCTACTATAAACATTGTATATGTGCAAAAAATATATTTCCTATTCAAATTCTGAGACTTTTTACCGTTACTATTTTTCTTGTTTGTACTCTAATGAGTGTAACTATTATCATTAATAAAAAAAATCATGTTAGATTAATCTTTATACCATCATTTACCATTTTTCTTACTTGTACTATTTTTACTAATTAGTACTTTCTATAAATTTGCTCCATTTTTTCTTACTTATACTATTTTTATAAGTTACTAGTTTTTTTTAAGAATTAGTTTTCATAACTTTGCTCTTCTTTGTTCATAATATTTTTACAAGCATCGTCTTTGCTACATCCTTTACACCTTTGTAAGATCGTCTTTTGTACATCCTTTACACCTTTGTAAGATCATCAAACTTCACTCTTTTTTCTTCAATTTAGGCACTTTTCACTTAGGTTTAGCTATATATATATTTATAAACGCATCTAACACTTAAAGTATGATAACAAAATAGAATAATAATATAAAAAGAAAATGAGACTAGAATAAATATAATAGATAAATAACTAAACGACTTGATTAATTCGAGTTCTTTAATTTACCAACTTAAACTCTAATGCTGTAGTTGAAGTGTCCAAATGTTGATATCTCACTTTGAATTGTTGGCTATAAATATATATATTTATATATATCATTCAAGCCTTGATTGTCAATTTAATTAAGTTGCTAATAAATAAAAGTTTTAATCAATTCATTCTAAGACAATAACAAAAAGAAAAAAAGAAAAGAGTACTACCGTATAATCTATCATTACTTCTAAAATATATTTCCATACCTACCAAAAGCATATGTAGAATAATCAAGAAATATAAACACATTGAATGTGGAATGTCTAAACAAGTTATTTAAAATAAATAAATAATATGCATCCAACATGATGATAAAAATTACTCCCATGTATTCATGAATAATAATAAGAAAATTTAAAAAATAGACAAAAGGTGTAATTACCAACCTATTTAGATGACCTAGCTCTATCTTCTTTAAGATATTCGTGAATCCACTATAATATTTAGTATCTAAAGAAGTTTTATGGTTTGAAGATGGAGAAATTTTTGTTGGTTATTGGATCATTACAAATAGAAAGACATTGATGAATCAAGGATTGGGAAAGGTGATAAGGTAATAAAGTATTCTTGATTCAACACATTTTTTATTCCTTAGTTATTCATTTTTTTAGGTATGTGTTTTGCAAGAAAATATAAAAAATTTCAAAATAGTTTATAATTTTATTAATAATATGAGTGTTTTATAGATGGAAATATTTACAAATTTTATAGAGAAGCAATTAAAAATTCACGAAAAACAAACCCATGTAAAGGTTAGAGAAGAAACTCAAGAAGAAGTTAAAAAACTTTAAGTTAAACATAGTATAAAAAGAGATACAAATTTTAAAATTTTAGATTTTGATTGATGGTTAGAACTTGCTATGTCAAAATGTTATATTTTATATTAATGTAAGTCTTAACTTTCGAACTTGTTCCTCTAAACTTTTCCTGCACAAAATAAAAATAATTTACACGTTGTATACATTTTTATGTGTAGGAAATTCATTAGAAAATAAGTTAAAAATTTACCATTAAATATAAAAAAGGTTGTTTAACACCCAATTTAAACATATCTTAAATTCTTTAGTACATATTTAAATAGGATTTAAGTTACATTATTATATATTAAACTTTAGATTTAGAATGAATTTTATGATTATGAGCAATAAAAAATAGGTTTCCAGAATTTGGAATGATTTATGGAATAAATTGTTGGATGAAAATTGAGATTTGAGATAATTTTAAATTTTAGAATTTATAATTGGTTCAGATTTAATTATTTTAGATCATTATGAAATAACTTATAATACATGATTTGCTTTCACATAGATTATAATTTTGAGAGTAGAAAGATTTGTTTAATTTTTACAATAAAGTTATTTTCGTAATGTGCAACTATGTACTGTTAAGAAAAATGTAAGATACAAGAAATTGATGTATATTATTATTGTTCCTATAGATAATTTTTTCATATTTCTTTTAAAAATATTCATTTGATTTTTTTACTATTTTCACATTTAAAGTGTTTCTTTTACAATAGTAAGAATTTATTTGGACATGTTAAAGTCATAATTCATAACGTGTTATGAATATGATAATAACATTTCAAATACATTAGTTTTATGAGTTTTATTTTTTAAGAAGAACATACATGATGTATATGGTAGATATATTAACAAACTTTTAATTTCTTGAATACATTGTGTTTAAGCCTCAAGTTTTCTTAAGAAATCATTTATATAAGTTCATGAAGTTCACTTGAATGTTTATATCATGTGATTATTGAGAAGTTATTCCTTTATTTCTTCTTATTATTTTACACATAAGATGTATGTATATTTTATAGTACAAATATGTTTCTATATTTATTTTAAGTTGACCAATACACATTTTATGATAGTAGTTAATAATGAAATTAAATTAAAATAACAATTTTATTTTGACATGAAGTTATTAATTTATTTTTACATTTGTCTTTATTTATTTTTACAGATAAATGGAGAAAAGTTCTTGTACTCTTGATAATTTAGTCGTTTCAAGAAGATTCATTGATCTAGTTTAGGCTCATGCTATATTAGTTCCTTGAATGAAGAACTATACCATTTGTTTGTATTATAACAATCATTTGAAAGTTGGGAAAATTATCAGATTACAGAAGCATTTAGTTGGGATCAAAGGTGATGTAGAACCTTATAAGAAAGTCAATCGTCACGTGAAATGACAAACGAAGACATTGTTTGAAGAGTATCAGTATGAGAAAGATAGAAAACATAGACTAAACTATAAAATTGGTAGTAAAAGTTCTTTTTTAGGTAGTCAGATGATAGTATGGATGTCAAAGGTAGTGGTATTCCTACCCAATGAAAAGGGAATGTTGCACCCAATGTGAGAAAAAAAGAAAACACGTGTCTAAATTTTTTATACCACGAACAACTCCTAAAGATCAACCTTTAATTTGTAATGTCGTACAATCTAAAAAAGCATCTCATAATGTGGACATGAAAATGGTTAGATAGTGGTATGATTTAGTTGTATCATCCAATATTGTCAATCTTATTATTACTAGTGTATGTTGGATGTTATTACCCCTTACAATCTAAGATAAAACTCTTCAACTGATGACTATAGAGGTAAAATTCTAAACAGTTATTTGGATGAAAGAAAAATGATTTAGGTAACTTATGAGTGTTCAACCATGTGCGATCGTTTAACAAATAGAAGATATGAGCCTACTATCAATTTTTTTAGTTTATTCTTAAAAGGGGACAATGTTTTTGAAGTATATTAATGTATCTGACCTTGTTAGAAATGTTGATATTTTGTTTAAGATATTGTACGAAGTTGTGGATAAATTTGGGTTAGAAAATATTGTTTAATTCATTAATGATTTTGATTATTCTTACAAAGTAGCTAGGAAAAGATTACAAAGTAGGTATAATTCCTTTTATAAGACTCCTTATGTTCTATATTGCATCGACTAATGTTGGAAAATATAGAAAATGGTAGATAATTTCCTATAATTGATGAAATTGTGCATAAACAAAAAAAGTGATCACGTTTATCTATAATTGTGCATGAGTCTTGAATTTGATGAGAAAGGATTTCATCAATGGTAGGAATTTGTATCGTAATGCTATTACAACATTTGTAACTAATGTTTTATCACTTCATTGTTTTGTTCTGATGAAGAAAGAGTTATGGCAATTGTTTATGAGTAAATGGTTCTTATCGTAGTATGCCAAATCTAATGCTAAAGTGGAGGTTTTTAGAATTATACTTAAATATCATGAATTTTAGTCCTAATATCAATTTGTAATCTGAGTATGTGAGCATTTGGTGAGAGTACTTTACTTAGCTAATAGTGATGAGAAGACAATAATAAGTACTTTTATGATTCCATGAAGAGGGCAAAGGAAGCAATCACGATCAATATGAAAAATAAGCTTTTTTTTGTACATACCTCATCTTATAGTCATCAATGAGAGAAGGGAAAAAATAGCTTTACTCTCTGTTGTTTACAACAGGGATATTTTTTAATCCTAGTGCCTATTTCATACTAAGTTTTACAGCAAAAAAACTGAAGTTAATAGGAGAATGTTATTAACTATTACAATAATTGTTACCCATAAGATAATGTAAGATCTTTTAAGCTCATAAATGGAGGTTTATGAGGATGCTTTTAATGATATTAGGATGCCTATTGCTATTCGTTAAAGAGACAAGCTTAATCCAGATATATATATTTTTAAAACTTTTTTATATGTTAAAAATTAATCATCACTTTATTTTGTTTATAATATTACTTTTATTATCTTATAGTTGCTTAGTGGGACCAATTCAAAACTAGTGCTCCGGAATCGCAAAAGGTTTGTAATTCAAAATTTGAATATACATGTGAGTGCAATAGGGTGTGAAATGACTTGGAGCACCTTTAAATGAATGACTTAGCCTTTGTTCGATGTAATTTAAAGCTTCGATAAAGGTATGTTATTATTATTATTAAGTTGAATATAATTCTTGTAATTTCTTAATAATTTAATTTTATTTGTTTACTAAGATTTTAATAGAATAAGTAATTATGTTGATGAGGTTTACCTTTATTTGTTTAAAGGTAAATTTTATTGAATGGCAATTTGACCATCCATATTATATAGGTTGGAGTGTTGACTCACCAAACACATACATATCAATAAGCTTTTGGTAACAGAGATGAAGATGCTCAGATAGATGTGTGACATTATCAAAAGAGATAAGGTTTGAAATCGTATGATGAGAGGCAAATTACAGGTGGTTGGTATTAATGACAAATTGCGAGAAACAAGGCTTAGGTAGTTCGGACATGCAAGAAGAAGACACTCTAATTCTCTAGAGAGGCAATGCAAGAAAAAAAAATTAGAGACTGCAAGAGTAAAAAAGGAAAGGCCTGAAAAGAATAGGGGGGAGTGATCACGAACGATATGGTAGGGTTGGATCTTACCAAAGACTTGGCCCGTAATAAGAAACTCTTACGCACTAGGATACAGGTAAAGGATATCTCTTAAAGAGAGTATACGCAGTCTTATAGGTACTATGAATCTGATTACCTTGAATCTTTTGCGTCTTATGTCTTGCGTCGTATTTACCTCTCAGGAAGTCTAATTGTTCAGTCTTTAACTACCTAGTTGTTAGCCGTGGGCAAGCCATTATATCTTGTGACTTGACATTTTAGCTCAAGTTTATACGAACAATTTTTTGCACTTAAGGAGCTCCTCACCTTTGTCACCATTTACGAGTGTAGCTTTTACAGTTTCTCATTTACTAGTTGCCATTTATCGAATGTGTTTTGGAAAAATTATTATTTTAGTATTATGTATTTATTTAGTTTAATATTAATAGTATTATTTGTTTATTTTTATTTATTTCTTTATTTCAATTTTTCTCTCTGTTTGTGGGTTATTTAGTCACAACCTCTTTACTAGTTAGGAGCAAAGCTGTGTACTACTTGTTGGATCAGAAAAAGAAAGCATGCTATATTTGGAGAAATGGTAGATTTCAAAACTTTTAAGAAATCATTTTTCCAGCGGAAGTAACAAATCCAAATCATCATGCCAATCCATACATGATATGGTATAAGGATAATAAAAAACATAAACAAGATGAAGAGT
>JAOQMS010000005.1:7748245-7790634 GCA_027563885.1 Erythroxylum longipes
TCACTTATTTTGCCACACCTCCTATAGGGTGCCACATGATCCTTTTAGAGGATTTATCGGGAACCTGTCTTTCCCGACGTACTGTGTAATTTTGAATCTTTTCCTTTTAAAAAAAAATGTTGGGTGGGGTGAGAAAGATGGAGTGAAAATTTAGTTAATATTGAAAGAGGGAAAATGATAGCAAAGCTACAACCTCTATAGCTCAGTGGTCAAGCGTCAGTCCTGTGAACTGAAGGTCCGTAATTCGATCGAACGTGGGGGCATTTTGTGTTCTATTTCGTTTAATTTGCAACTATTTTGCATTTTTTAGTGAAAAACATAACCCAGCTAAATTCACTACAGGAAATTGTTGAAAGTGTTAGGAGTATTCAGCAATAGCATACGAAACAAGGTTTTGCAAAGAAGATGTCTAAATAAACACCATCCGGTTGTTAGAATTGAATACATAAAATTGCCATCTAAAATGGTTTGTTACAAAACAACAAATGGTGGTTGATAATTACAACTTCACGTACACTCTTCCTTTTAGTTTCTTGTTTTCCTTGCAGGTATTTTTTTTTCATGCAATGATGCTTGAAGGTAAGCCAAACCCAACAGCTACAATCAAGAATTATAAATATATCTGCGAATAACAATGTGCCCTTCTGATCATTTTCAGAAATTGTGCTGCAGGAACAAGTTTTCTCGTGGGGATGCAGGCCCTATCTCTTCCTCCAAACTCCTCAGTCCATCACCAATATTTCCAACATATCCCAAGTTCCTTGCTTCTGAGGCTTTCCCATCAATGTCTGCTTCCGATGCTGAGGACTTCCTCCTCTGGGAGGAAGTAACACTTGGGAATGTTATCCATGACGGAGCACGGAACTCGAACCTCTGATCTTCTGCTTCCACCACATCCGTCTCTGAAGCTGATCTGTTGGAGGATCTTTGTGAGGATTTCTTGTGCATCCTGCTGCTTCCCAGAACCACCTCTGTTGGTAATATTGGTTGTTCATTGCATGGACTGCCCATGAGTTGTGCAAGGGCTCTCTCCAAGACTGTTGTAACTTTGTCCATTGATGGTCTCTCCTTCCCCCTCATTCTCACACACTTGCAGGCCACATTTGCTATCCTTTTCAAGGCTTCAAGGTCTGATGGTGGCTTCAGGACTGGGTCTAATATAGCCAATATCTCTCCTGCTTTGATTAGAGGAACTGCCCATTCAACTATATTTCCTTCTTCGTATTGCATATCTATTGCCTTCCGGCCACTAAGGATCTCCAAAAGTAGCACACCAAAGCTATAAACATCAGATTTTGTTGTAAGGTAATGAAGCCTGTAGTACTCAGGATCGAGGTAGCCGAGTGTCCCTGCAGGTAGTTCAGCCAATGGTGATCCGCTATCAGCTGGTCCAAGCAACGAGAGACCAAAATCAGCCACTCGGGCATTGTGTTCTTCGTCAATGAGAATGTTTGAGGATTTGATATCTCGATGAATGACGGGTGGGCAAGCATAACCGTGCAAATACTCAATTCCACGAGCGGCTTGAACCACAATGGTAACTCGTCGAACCCAATCCAATTGCTCTTTCAAGACCTTGTTCTTCCCATGGAGGTGCTGGTGTAAGGATCCATGAGCCATAAACTCATAGACGAGAAGTCTTTCTCCTCCTTCTTCACAATAGCCAAGCAGGTTAAGCAAATGGGCGTGGTTTAGTCTTGATAGTAGATCAAGCTCAGTGTGGAATTCTTTTGAGTTCTTCTGTTTATCAGAAGAAACTATAGCCTTTTTAACTGCAACTACTGTCCGGTCCTTCAGAACCCCTTTGTAAACACACGAGAAACTTCCTTTTCCCACAATGGATTCTTCCTTGAATCCATTCGTAGCCTTCTCAAGCTCCTCATAAGAGAACATCTGTGCTCTCCTTATCTTCAGGTCTTCCACGTCGGGCCGGATCTTTCCATTTTCTTTGGGAAAAGAAGAACCATTTCCCTTGTTTCTCTTGGATTTCAGTTCTTTTCCTGAGCAATGACAATTCCTCAACCTGTACCGGATGTACAAAATAGCAGTGGTAGGTACAACAATTGCTAACAATGCAGCAAAGGCAATCTCAGCTACAATGATTGGAAACTGAAACGACCAAAACCTATCATGCTTCTTTTCTCTAGCAGCATCCGAATATAAAGAAGAGCAATTTGAGAAGCATTCTGTTGAATGACAGCTGGAACAATTGTAATCGCATTGGCGATCTGATTTTGTAGAGCATTCAGTTCTCTGGTACATTCCAGCAGGGCAACCATTACTGCAGGGCAAGCAAAGATGAGAGTCGGGTGATTTGCAAGGTGCAGTGTAATTGCTCATTTCGTAGGAACCAGGGGCACAGGGAGTAGTTTTACAGAGTCCTGGTGAGACTGCAACAGGTAGGGAGCTGGGGAACCCAAGACCCCAACAAACAGGGAGGAAGGATTTGTCAGCCAGAACTCCACAGGTGAAGTAATCTCCAGCAGATATCCCGAAGACCTGAATGCCAATAGGAACTGGAGTACTCTGCTTTACAATGAAACCCCAACAAACCACTCCTCGGTCATAGCTTTTGATTCCACAAGCATGAAACTTTCCTCCCACAACGGAAAGCATTGGATAACTTGGAGGCAGATCAACATTTCCCTGCCCCGAGAACTTCACAGAAATCTCTTCTTCAAGATCCAAACTTCTTCCCCAGCAAAATGGTCTAGCATTCGACCCCTCTAAAATCCCACAAACATGATACCCACCAGCTGCAATCTTTTGAAACCTTGTTTCCTTAGGAGTTAAGCTAATTACACGGCTACTAGTCTCATCACCCCAGCAAAACACAGTCCTATTCTGATAAAACAATCCACAATTAAACTCGGAACCAGCAGAAATTGACTGAATCTGCCCATCAAACACATAATTTTTTGTCATGTTATAACCCCAACAATCAACCAGAGAGTAGTTTCTCCGCCTGCCCGTCAAAGGCTTTCTCAAACCACATAAATGGTAATCTCCAGCACTGATTTCTACATACTCAGCCTCATTGACTATAGGCTGGGGTACACCCATTTCAATGTAGCCTGTACTTCCCCAACAATAAGGCTGGTTAGATTCCATTAGAAGCCCACAAACAAAGCCATTGCCAGCAGTGAGACCAATGAAAGGAAAATGAGCTGGAGTGCCGTAGATTATAGCAGAGTTTGAACCATAACAAGCCACAAGATGAGAAGCATCTGATTTTAGAGCACAAAAAACTGGACCGTTCTCACCATAGGATATAGCAATGGAAGACATGGAGCCTAAACCTGAAGCTGACCACCAACAACTTGCTAAAATCACAAACTGAACAGTAAGTCCAGCATTCCACGAACTACTCTCCGACAACAATATGAGTAAATCTATAAATAAGTGTATGAAAGTTCCCATTGCACAAGCCCAATGCAGTAGTATGCAAAGATAATGGCAGAAAGAAACCAACTTTACGTTTCCATAACCACACAAAAAAGCTGTGGACATGCGAGGACTTCATTGATTACGATTTGCATGTTAATGTCTGAAACCAAGATGAAAACTTTCGATATCTATGGTTGTCCAGTTGCACAAACCAGAGGGAGACTAATGAGTTAGAGCAACATTTCCCAGTTGCTGTAATCCTACTCTCCCTCTGGAAGCAAAGATTAATGAAGAAGATGAAGAAAGCTTCCACGAATACGATACAATGGGAGAAAAAATGTGAACCAAAAAAAAGAATATATAGCCCTACTTCTGCTCAACCAAACTCATCAAAACTCGGATCAAACCTTTGAAAGGATGGTGCACAGTCTGAAGAACACTGTTTACATATTAAAAAACATATCCGACTAAAGTTGAGTTCCTCTACCTTTCGGCTCCAAACAATGCCTACCCATGAACAAGAAGGGATACTTGGATAACTCTAGATCAGAAAAACTAGAACTAGATCATAACTACAAGGATAAAATAGCGGGCCTGCTTTTCTTGTTATAGTTCATGTAAACAACAAACATTTGTGGAAAAAGTTGGCTCAAGCTTTGTATTACAGAATGTATGTTGGGGAGGATAGGGTTGGAGGGCTTAGATAAGAAACTCAAGTGAAGTTAGAGATGGGATTTGTTGAAGATGGTAGTTGCAGGCAAGGAGTGTTGTTGTTTCAGGCAAGAATGGAGAGAGAAAGGTAAATAAATGTCCATAAAAGTGCAGCTTCTGAATATGGGCAAGTGTAGGTGAAGGCATTTAATGTGTAGTAAATGCTATTTGATCTTTTTCTGCATGGAATAATGCACCTCTACCATTTTCTTATTTTTCCTTTTCTTTTTCAATTTCAAATTTGTAACTTATTTAATTTACTCGTAAAGAAAATAAATTAATCCTAAGATTATCCATTACAAGTAATTTGTCTAAAACGTAAACCATAATAACATCTGATAAAAATTTCATTGATAAGTTAAAATTTGAAAAAATTACGTAATACACAATTTTACCTTTAACTAATAAAAAATTGTTTTCAAATTATTTGTGAAAAAGAAAATGACATTATTTATAAATGAGTAATTAAATATGGTAATTGACCCTCTTTTCTATGTATATATATACACGTATTATTTGCATTGGATATTAATAATTACGACTTCCTAAAACTCTCACCGTAAAAACTTCTATAAATTTCAAATTTGATATTTAGATGATTGCTTTAAATTTGATTATTTTTTAGAATGTGGTCCTGACTTGATGCTTAATTACCATCATCTTTTACCATATTTCATTAGTTGCATTATCCATTAATCATGAGCTCAATGTGCCTAGTTCACTTGTGTGTCAATTCCTAACTTCATAAGTGATTTTTTTTTTTACTTTTGATTCTTTATATGGTATTAGCCTATAATTAAATGTGTACATGACTCTGAATTGAAGGTTTCAAAACCACTAGCAACTGTGTGGGAATTTAACTAGCCGTTTGCCAACTCTTCTTGTATACACCCTATAGTTATCATTGGCTTAGAAGACTTGAAAAAATAAAGGAAAATATGCATATATTCTTTTGGGATCATTAGAGTCTTTTTGGTCATTCTAAGTATATATAGTGACTGCAAATTTGTTTAACAATCATATCTTGTGAGATTCAACTTTGTTCTGTCCTTAGTTACGGACATGATAGTTATGTTTGGTTGCTTGTATGGTATGTATTAAAATACTATCTAATTTTAAGGAAGTAGCTAGTGGCCAAATTTCAAAGCTGCATAGATCTTGAGCATTTACTATTTACGATATAAAAAGAAGCTATGTGAGAACGGAGAAGGAAGACAATGCACATGCAGACAACCTTTGAATTTTGTCTACTTACATGATTCTTTTATTAATTGTTGTATGCCTTTGAGCTTCTTCTCCTGTTTAAAAACATCGTCTCTTCATTTAACCTACACAATGCTAAGGTCGGAAGAGTATATTACATTTCTTTTAATACTTATATCTTCTTGGACCAGCTAGCTGCACACAGTGGACCTATCTATGCTAGTCTGTCCGTCTGTATATATCACATTAAATCCAATGCCAGGTAGGAAAATGCAATTTAATAAATCATATCGGATAAACTGAGTCTGATAGTATCATTAGGTGATGCAAGGAGAGAAGACAGTACAAATTTTGTTTGGTCAAAAGCAAATTTTGCTGAAAGTGGAATCCTTGATATTATATTGGATGTTGTAATAAGTAGAATGTGATTCATCGTGATGGGGACCGTATAATTAGAATAAATATTAAATAATTAGCTAACGAACCGATCCTTGAGCCCAACAAACCTATTCAATAATCGAAAATGACGGTCCAAGATGTGAACATCGCAAGGATTCCAAAACCGGCCTCAAGTTCCGGGGATTTTAAATACTCAGGCTTTGGCATACTAAAACAATTCCCATCCATTCATTTAATTGAACGTTTTGTATGTTTAATGGCTAATTAATTAGTACTTAAGTAAATACATTCCATATAATTTGCGCCTAACTGCATTACTTACTTCAAAAACACGTAGATTAATCAAGGTTTATATAAATTGTCATATTCATTTACTATCCCTTGTATTTTTTTTTCCCTATTTTCAATCAAATATATATGTGAATATAATAAGTTTTGGAGTGATTAGTGTGGTAGCTTGATATGTAAGAAACAATATGGAACACAAGCCTGAAAATCTTCCATGAAAACGTGTTATGATCACAGAGCACGAAGGCAAGAAAATAAGGGACCCTTGTCTCAACCAACCCTTTGCTTTTCCTTTTATTTGATAAACATGCTTGCTCTATTTGACAAAATCATCTGATGATAAAATGTTGTCCTCTGAAATTGTACCGAGTCCCAAAATTATGAAACTTTGAGCAAATATGCTTTCGTCAAACCAAACTAACACAGGTGGTAAGTTAGAGGAGACACGGTTCGCCTTTCTGCTAAGTATCATGTCTCTACTAAGGACTCTCTCTCTCTACTAATTACTATCTCTTCAAGAGAAAGTTAAGCCAGGCTATGCTGTCTTAACTTCTAGGGTCCATACCATACACATAGTTGTACAAACCATGCTTAATTAAGACGCATTAACACCTCATTAATGCCGACTAAATTAGGTCGTGTGCTTATATCAAGACAGGGATGTAAAAGGACATGGTGTGGCGTCACCATCTTGTTGCAGAAACTGCCAGTGAACGACGGAGTTCCTAACAGCAAACACCCGCAAGCCTAGTTTTTTCATGGTTGATAATATATTGACCATTAATGTAAAAAGCCTACCGGCGAGGATCAAATGAAATTTTAATTACCATAATAGTTACTTGATCAACCAGCGAACAACTCGACCAAAATAATTGGTAATAAGCTTCTGACACAAAGCGAACTCAACACCTTTTAACAAGAACTTCTGAAAAATGAACCACCCTCCCTGTAATGCCTTAACAAGAATCAGCACCTCTCAACATAAAACTTCTGAAAAGTGAACCAATCTCCCTCTAAGGCCTTACCAAGAATCAGCATAATCAACCTTGTTGAATGATTGGCCAGGTCCAATACTATGGCAGATGTAGCAGTCAACTGAATGAGTTTCCAGTTCATTGATACAGCAGTGACACAACCAAACGGGAGTGGAATAAGGGAGTGTTGAGACAAGTAGAAGCACACCACACAAACTACCTTGGGAGATTGCAAAAGTTGCCAAGGATTGGAAATGAATCAAGAAGAAACGCATGATTCTAGTCAAGTTCTCAGCAAAGCTGGGGACCAAGCAAATGTTTACCTCGATCAAGAAGTTTAGCTAAGCAGAATAACTTGAGCTTAATCTTAAAACAGAGCATTTCACCATGAGTTTCACATTTGGAATCTCAACCAGACCACTGGTCCTACTATAGTAGGTTTGGATAGGCCAATGATATTTGAGGTGAAGTTAGATAAAGAAAGCTCTGCGTTTAAAGATTCATAAAAGAATTGGAAGTTACAATATCCAATGAATACCAAGATTACAAAAATCCGGTTTGTTTCAAACTATTCGAAACAAATAGTTGACAACATCTACAGATTACCTCTTTTTATTTACAGTATAGTCCACATTTTCGTCGAATTTCAGACTGCTGTTCAACAAGAAGAACAATGACACTGATTGAATGCCTTGAAAGAAACTTTCAAACTCTTATTGTGCAAGTATGTAACTGTTGCTTGTTGAACCTGCAAAGAGGAAAGAATTCAACTTTAAAAAATAGTTCAACTTTTTGCTATATAAAGGAGTCAGAACTTTTTTGTGCCTCTTCTATCAAAGATACAGAAGACAATATCGTAAGACAATTCCCTTGAAAGAAGTGGCATTGGACTCTTCTGAAAAATGCAATGTTATATTTTTCTACAAATAGTCAATCAGCAATTTTGTGTACATTTAACATGCAAGTCAAATACTAAAGGGTCTTGTTTGTCCATAAATCAATACGTGAAACTTCTCATTCCACCAACTCTCTTATTTGGTGGAATTGACAACTGGAATTCCCACTTTCTAATAGAATATGGTCTCTCTTAACAACCCAGGGGGCTATAAACACATAGATGTCGCATAAAGAACAAGAATTAATTTATTCAGAGCCAACGATTTTGCCAGAGCAGACAGCGAAAAAGACGCTTACTTACTAGAAAAAGTACCCTGAATCTGGAAATGATGGAAACGAAATCATCCAAACGAAAAATTCGGGTGCAGCCAGCAAATTCTTCATGTATCACTGGCAGGCAGAAAAGGAAGTGGAATATATCATTAACACGGGCAGGGTTGGTACTTCTCTATCTCTTTAAATACATTTCCTAATTCCAAGTTATACCAAAAACTGGTTAGAGATGTCACATATAATACGTATGATTCGTATTTTGTGAAAGATTACTGCCAATGATTGATTAATAATGCAAGAACATAAAAGGAGAACCTTAGAGACTAGCCTCATAGATCTTCTTGGAAGAACTTCTCCAGCCGATAGCTCCATGAGTCTTGAAATTTTGGCATCACATTCACTAGAGCCATTTTCACCCTCAATGTCCATGTGGAGTCTCTTTTTATGAAATTCGACATTTGATTCCAAGGTGTCAGACAGTAAAGAAGTCTTCCCACCTGAGTAGTCTACTTCTGAGCATCTGAAATGGTATATTCAACATAATTCAAAGCAGCATCAGGTACAAACAGCAAATAAAGAATTAAGTAGGTAAAGATATCTCTGGAGATTAAGCACTACTTTACCAACATCCCATATGATTTTAATATGGCTATAGTGGTGTTGAAGCCAGATTGCCTCTCTTTCACATATTGTTCGTTAACATTGATAAGAAAAACTCCAGAATGACATTGTTTGGGATATAAATACAGTTTTCCCAATTCTTCCCCCACAAAAAGAATTTTCTTTTCTGGTTCTGAAAATTTAATTTTGAAGAGAGAAATTCCACATTACAATTCTTTTCTTGAGAACAGAAACAATGAGACCAAAAGAAAAATATAAATCTACCACCAGTGCTTTATTATTTAGAGTTTGGAGACTACAAGAGAGAGCCTAGTAGCACATTCAAATTTTATAATATGATTTTTAAATAGATTTTAACCAAAGAGGGTGCATATGAATTTTTAACCCCTTTATTGTTAGGAAGAGAAATTACACTGAACTCTCCCTTCCGCTAACGAGATTGCTCCATTCCTGCAAAAGACTCAGCATGAACAGAACTCAGAGCTATCAGTCAATGCTTGTCTTAGAATAAAGTTTTACTTCAGTAGAATTACAATCAGATTCTAGGAGTTTAAGTAGAGGAAAAAAAAAAAGATGTTTATGAGGTCACCTGGGGTCATCACATTGCTATTATAAACATGATGAGTAATATAACACCCATCTGATGGTCATCCTCTCCAAAATAACCAAATCTTGCCTAAGAACTTTGTTTTTGGGATGAATAAGAGATGTCCTACACTTGGTTTAGATGCAAAGGAGGGAGACAAGTTCATCTTATTAATTTCTTAAGCATGTAAATTGTACCAAGTTATTGTCTGTCTTTGACTACAGGGTACAAAAGGCCACATAAATAGGACATTGATACTGTGAAACAGAAGTTTCTGATCATAATTTACGGAAAAAAAAGGGTTCTGGCCACCTCATGCAGTCTTAGTGAAAAATTGGGAACTCATCTACCCAAATTAACCAATATGTTTACTTTTCTTAACATCTGGAAGCATTTTAAACAAGAGGGAAAAAGAGAAACTACCTGCTCCTCCAAAAATGTAGGCAGATGATTCCTTGAAGCATCATTCCTACTGAAGTTGGCAAATGCTTCTGGCTCAATACATGCATTGTCCTTTGCATCAACCAGATTCAATATTTTGCAACTCTTATCCAGTGAATACGATGCGTCTTTATGATAGTTTCCAGTTTCAGATAATTTCTTCTCAATTGAAAGATTTCCCAAACATCCAGGAAATGCCAAATTAGGGATCTCAAGATCATAACCATTTTGCAGGATTGACCTTTCATAAACTTCACCTTCAGGCTTTGACTGCCGATGCCCAAATGCTACGAGATGAATTGAACCATCAGTGACAGAGTTTGTAAAATCACAGGGTATCTTCTCAACTGGGGCATCGATAATGTCAGAGTCGGGGGCAGCATCACAGCCATCTTTTTTACAGGATACAGAATAAGTATTAGAAAATGCTGGGCTAGACAGATTAGGACTCGGTTTCAATGAGATAATTCCTTGCTCTTTGTCTAAGCACTCTGGCACAACTACTGCAACCCTGCATGACAGTATTGGCGAAGGCATTGATACTTTAGTATTTCCATTTGTCTGACCAGTCCTGACAGGACTATTCTCTTCCACAACCAAACTAGGACGTTCAGCTTCCACTTGGACATTTTTTGTTTTTTCTGGATCCATGCTCCAAGAAAATGAGGCTTTTGTCTGTTTATTACTCTCTCCAATGCACCCAAGCTCTTCAGGGAGACTTCTAGACTTGGTATTGATCATATTGTCACATGTATACACCTGATTCTTATATTTGTTAATCCACTCTGATGGGTTTGCATCTAAATCAACACAAAGATTGATTCCCTCTTCTGAACTGACAAAGAACTGAAAAGCAGGAACCTTTGTCATATAGGAGGAGTTCTCTTTAGAAGAGGAAGGTACGGTAATGGTTCTACAGGCAAATTTGCACAAGTTTTCTTTCTTATTGTCCAAGCCAACTGTGGGTTTCTTATGCCTCGTGCCACTCCCACCTTGTCGAGAAATGAAGCGTGAACCAGAAGTATCCTCAGATTTACAAAATGAGACACCAAAACTTCCCTATATTTACACAGAAATTCCTTCTTGTGACAATGAGTTTGCACTAATTATAACACAAGAAGAATAGAAAACCAATAGATGGAAAACATTTAGTACTTTAGGAAAAATCTATCCAAAAAGTGCAAAATAACTTGAACATTTATGCCCACAGGAAAGTGTTCAATACAGACGATTTACATTGTAATTACATAGTTGTAATGCAATCCCTTGTCTCAATTGTCATCCATTTACTATAATTTGACCTAAAAGTATTAGCATATGAAGACATGAAGCTATCTTTTACTGTCATAGTTTTCTTTCTACCAGGGAAACTATGGCCAACAACATTTAAGCCACAAGAGCTCAAGCGCCAATCAGCAATTCCAATAAGAATTCTTCGAAGTCCAGCATAAAACAGCAAAACCCCAAGAAAAATCTGGCATACTAAGCAACATAAATTTTCAAAAGCATGGTAGGGTCTATAATCATTGCTCGACCACATAAATATGGAGAAGTAAAATACGTTACCCGAACATAAGACAGCAATGATTCAACCATCTCTGAATGTGACCTGTTAGCTGGCAAACCACATCTCTTGCACAGACTTTGAAGCTCTTTCCTCGAAAGATTTCGATAAAACTCTTCAACCTCCTTACTTGACATCTACAAACAAAGTGCCCCTCCATAGTTAAGGCTAGCTCCTCTATAGCTATAACAACATAAATAAATGACTCATTCAAAAACCCTCTTCCTAAAAAGCCAAGAAACAAAAAACAATTAGTTCAAATACCATTTTGGAACCAAAGTCTTATTCGACTTGAAAAACAAAAAGTCTTGTCTAAGCAACTATGCAGAAGGAAAGTTTTTGGTTAAGCAGAAGACGAAGGACAAACGACAAGAATACAGAGATTTAAACGAGACAGAGAAGGGAAGCCTTGTTTGTTTGCTTAAAAAACGAAAAACCAAATATTTGAAATTAAAATAAGCGAGAAAGAAAGGAACTTGCTTTCATGTCAGTATGAACCAAAGACAAAGAGTGCGAGCTTATTTTAAATTTTAAATATTTTCTATTTCTTTATTGTAAAAGCTTATGAATGGATTAGACAAGGAAGCCTTGTACTGACCTGATCGGGAACTTTCCGGCGAAGTTGCCTAGAAAGTGACACTCAAGAATCGGAGGGAACGGAGCTTCAAATCTGATGTTTTCTTCTTTTCCTTTTTCTTTGTCTTAAAATAATTTTTACTAAACAGATAATTATCATTTTTATATTATAATATATAAAGAAACAAAGTGGCATTGTCGTGAATATGTTTCTCTCCCCCGTGCTTATCTATGTGTGAGAGCATAGTAAGAAATAAATTGGAGGATAGTGGTTGGACGTCGATGATCTTCGATATCAATGAGAATCCCTAAGCAGTGTGATGTGTGGTTAATGCAATATGTATAATTTGATTAATGTAAAATCGGTGGAATAGTTGATTTTTTGTTTAGATGCATAAGACAAAATACATCGACCATTCTTCTTGCACTACAAGTTGGTTGGTCGCTATAATTTTGCTTTTTGAAAACGCAATCTGAGGCGAAAAGATATTAACACCGAAGTTTCAGTGTTAAGGTCAAAGTTTGTTCAAATTAATTAATAATATTTTGAAAATGTAAGATTTTTACTTGGTCCTCTCTCTTTCTTATCATATTAGCTCTTTCACTCAAAACAAGTTGCACATTAATACTGCATTCAATGGTCAAACTTTAAGTTTTAAACTAATTTATTTCCTCAAATTGGTCAAAACGAGTTGCTACCGAGCGTATTTGAAGAAGAATCCATTCTAGTGATATAAGCTCTTTCAAAAACAGACAAGCTCTTCCAAAGAGAGAGCAGCTTTTCACATATAACATCTCAAGCTATCCCACATGAAACTTTAAAATTAAGCTTAATAGTATCTTTATTTGTCTAGTGATGTTAGGTAAAAACTAAATCATGGAATTGTTAAAGTTGATTTCAAGTTATGAGTTAATACATAAGGCTTTGAAACACTTCTACATAATCTCCACTTACAAGCTTCCCTTAAATATAAGGAATTGGTACTAAACTACACATTGAAATTTTGTTTTTACATAATATTCTTCACCTTCCCTCCCTAACGAAAAATTTATCACTCATGACAGTAAAGTTTCAACGGAATTTTATCCTAATGTTTATGTTGTTAAGGATATGCAAGGAAAGTTCCTATTATAAGGGAAGCTTGATCGGAGATTATATAAACTTTTAGCAGCTTTTAGACTCTCAAATGCTCCTACTACTTTTCCAAAATCATTTTCTTACAGGGTCATTTACTCATTTCTTTTGCTTTTGTTGTTGGTGAACAAACAGCCTATCTAGCTGACAGAATAGGTTGGGTCATCCCAATGACAAGATTGTTAAAAAGACAATTTCTAAATTTAGTTTTCCTTATATCTACAATGAAAATGTCTTTTTGTGTTGTTTATGTCAATTAGGAAAAAATCATAGGTTATATTTGTCCTCTTCACACCAACCTTCTTCTATTCCTTTTGAAACTTATTTATAATAATGTATTGGGTTCTTCTCCCGTCACTTCTATTGATGGATTTTGGTAATTTGTTCATTTAGTTGATGATTGTGCCAAATATATTTGGATTTTTCTTATTCATACCTGTGATGAAGTGTATGATATCTTCATACATTTCGATACTAGTGTGCAAACTCAATTTGAGCACAAAATCAAATAGTTACAAACTAATTGAGGAGAAGGGGAGAGTATATGCCCATCACCAAATTTCTCTATAATTTTGGTGTTCATCATTGATTATCTTGTCCAAAAACTCAAGAGCAAAATGGAGCTCCTGAGCACAAACATAAGGACATTATAGCTAAAGGGCTAGCACTCTATCTCATGCCTATCTTCCTCTTGAGTATTAAGAAGATGCATTCTCCACCACAGTGTATCTTATCAATTGTACACTTACTCCAATCCTTTCCTGTAAATCACCTAATGAGTGCCTCTACAATTGGTCTCCTGAGTACGCACTTCTCAAAATGTTTGGTTGCTTACGTTACCCATGTATTCTTCCTTATAATGCTCACAAACTGGAATATAGATTCAGACCATGCTTATTTCTTGGGTATAACACTAAGCATAAAGGCTATATATGCCTTCATGTAGTAACCAACAACGTGTATCGTCAGGTGGTCATTGATGAGACATATTTTCCCTATTCCTCTGTTATGAATTCTTCTCATGCCCTAATTTATTTTTATCTTTTGAAGTCAGTTTTTAACTCTTATAAGATGAATCATCTCTGTCTAACCTGGCCACATATGTTTCTTTATTTAGTTCCACATCACCATCATCCCAACCTTCTTGATTTTTCTCATCTACACAACCTTCCTTGAACAGTTCTTCCTCTCCCATTCTAGATGAGTCCAATTCTTCCACAAATACTACATCTAATATGTCACAGGCTCCTGATGCTCCCTCAACGTCCTTAGTTCTAAGTCATTTGTGATTTACATCCTCATCTTCTCATCCTATGCTAAGTTAAGCTTAAACCAATCATTTAAAATCAAAATCTCTTATAGCCACCAAATATACTTTACCAAATTCTAGTATTTTTCATTCATAACTTACCATATATAAACAAGCCTTCAAATATCTCGAGTGGTGTATTGCTATAGATAATGAATACAATGCCCTTATTTCTAACAATACATAGACCCTCGAATCCCCTCCTCCTGGTGTTAATATTATTGATTGTAAGTGGGTTTATAGGGTCAAACGAAAAGCAAACAACACTATTGAGCATTGTAAAGCTCATTTTGTGGCAAAGGGAAATACTCAGGAACCATGTGTGGATTTTTTTGACAGTTTTAGTCCAGTGATAAAGTCTGCTACCATATACCTTGTCTTAACTCTTATTATAGCCTATGTTGGTCAGTCCATTAACTTGATATTAATAATGCATTTTTACAAGGTAATTTAAATGAGTGTGTATATATGTATCAACCAGCTGGCTATAAGAATTCTGAATTTCTTGGTCATGTTTGTCGTCTTCACAAAGCAATTTATTGGCTCAAACAAGCTCCACTTGTATAGTTTCATAAATTTAAGTCATTTCTTCCTAATTGTGGTTTTAAAGGATGCTATTCTAATTACTGTTTATTTGTTCATCATCATATTGATTCTCTCATATATTATTAGTTTATGTTGATGGTATCTTATTACGAGAAATGATCATAGCTTTATAAGAAATTTTATTAGTAATCTAAATGCTACTTTTACTTTTAAAGATTTGGGTTAGCTATTTTTTTTTTTTTGGCATTGAGGTCAATAGGGAGACATGTTCCTTTTATATGTCAAGTATATTAGAGATCTCCTTGAGCGTGTTCAAAAGGTACGTGCTAAACCTGTTTCAGCTCCAATTGAAGCTAGTACATGATTATCATGTTCTAGATAAGCATTCGTGATCCAAGGCCTTATCGTAGTGTTATTAGGGCCCTAAAATATGTTTTTATTACTTCTCCAGAGCTCGTTTTTGCGGTGAATCAAGTTTGTTAATATATGCATTCCCCCACTATTTTTTATTAGTAGGCTATTAAGAGGATTCTTTGGTATCTCAAAGGTACTATTCATCATGGTTTATATTTTTAAAAATCATCCTAACATCCCTTAGTTGCCTATTTCGATGTCGATTGGTTTGGGGATCCTGATAATTATAAGTCTACTCATGATTATTGCATATTTTTTGTTAGAAATCTAATCAGTTAGTCCTTAAAAAAGCAACATATGGTAATCAAATCGTCCATAGAAGCAGAATACCAAGGCCTAGTTGCATCTACAACATAAATTATTTATATTCAGTAAATACTTCAAGAGCTCAATGTCTCTCTTGCTCAACCACCTCTTCTTTTATATAATAACTTATATGTTATTTATATAATCGTAAACCTTGTATTTCACTATAGATCTAAACATATCAGGATTGATTTTCATTTTGTTCATGAGAAGTTATAGCATAGCAATCTTATAGTAAAATATGTTCCAACCAATGATCAAGTGGTAGACATATTGACTAAGGGATTACTTTATCATCATTTTTCTTGTTTGCGGTCCAATTTCGACATAGGTTCTCTCCCATTGAGCTTATAGGGTGGTGTTAAGGAAACGTAAGTTTCTATTAACTCATTCAAATTTAGGAATACATTACTTAATGCTTCTCAACAGAAAGGATAAGCTCTTATCCTTGGCCCGCTAACTTTATTTCTATCTTGTAGCTTCATGTATCTAAGAAGTCATATTTTATTAATGTAACATAATTTTATAATATCTGATGTACTTGTAACTACTTTCTACATTTATAGTAGAAATATATTCAAGATGGAATAACATAAGATATCAAAACAATATGACGAAATAACATACGCTACAAGAAAGTTACAAATTACCGATGAAAAATTACCGACGAAAAAATTTCATAGTAAGTTAGCCACATAAATTTAATTCCGTCAATAAACTTGACGAAAAAAATTGATATTTTGTGACAAAAAAAGTCCTTTGATAAAGGTGAAGGGAATTTATCCGCGAACCTTTGTCAACGAAATTTGGCAACAAAATGGTAAAAGTCGTCATAAAAATAGGCGGCAAAGGTTGGTGAGAAAAATAAGCAACAGAGTTTATCGAAGGAAGAAATTTTCGTCGGTAAATGCAAACGACGTTAATAATGTTGTTCAAATTTAAAGTAAAACGATGTTATTTTTATCTTAATAAAATTAAAAACCTAAACCTAAAGCCCCTCCAATTTTATCGTCTTCTTCGATCCTCATATGTGCATTCTTTTCTTCCATTTGCTCATCTTTTGTCCTTCTTCCACCAAGAGCTTCCATTGTGTTGGGTTTTTTGTCTTGAGGTAAGTTATCCACTTACTACTCTTGGGTTAACTTTATTATCTTCAATTTTTGTATGTGAACTATTGTATGTTAGGTGTGTTGGTGTTATTATAGATTGACTCGTGAGGGTTTATTTGGATTGTTAATAGGTCATTGTTTGTTGCTGTGTGGTTTTGTTGGTGAATAATGGAAGAAGACGGTAGTTTTGAAATAAAGTAGGGATGAATTTCAATAGCGTACCAAGTGAGTTCTGTAAGATGTCTCTAACATCGTTTATAATCTAGCATGTTGCTTTTAATGGTTCATTTAGTTTATCGAAAAGTTGTTTTATTAGTTGAATTATGTAAAGATATGTGTCTTGATTGAACTACATGTATAATTGCCAATTAAAGATTACTTTAAAAGTATTATAAGATGAATTAGGGGCTATTGAAGTTTTTGTTGGTTTCAGTTTAGGAAGCAAATTAGGTGCAGAAATATATCCCTTTAAATTGATTTTATAGCTACTGTAAATTTAAGTTGAACATGAAGAATTGTGGAGCTTATATATTCCTATTTTAAAGTGAGTTTCGATTACTTTGTTTGATGGTGATACTTTAAAATCCATGTGTATTGATTGACCAAATGAAGTTGTACCATAGGTGTCTTTGGAAGGTAGGAAAATGTTATAATAGGTATAAAAGTAAAGCAATATTCTCTCTTGTCATACATGAAATTTACTTCATTAATATATAGTTTACAAATAATAAAAACATATACGTAAGAATTTACGTAATATACAACATTATTAAAATCTAATTGGATAATTAGATAAATCTATCTTTATTGAACTATTGAAATGAAAGTATCTATCTAAAGTCTTCCACTAGCATAATTAGATTATTGACTTATTTTGTTTGTTTTGTAACAATTGCCTGCCTTGTTGACTTGACTCTTTGCATTATAGCTTGGTATGGTAGGAATGGTAAGTAAGCCTTAAATTGATTTGGTTTGATCCAAAGTAAGCTAATTTAATTCAAGTTGATTGAAGTTTAATTTAGAGTTGAGTTTTTTTATTTTAAATTTTTTAGCTTCAAGTTGGACTCAAGCTCGAGCTCTACAACCTGACAAGACCCAAAACTTGACTATATACATGAAAAACAAATCCTAGTTTTCGCTTCTTTAACTCTTCTCTTATTTGTTTTCTTTACTGTGTCACTTACATAATCTTTCTTCCTTCTTTGTTCTTTGTCACAACACCTCTTCCGCTTTCGTCATCTTTCTTTCCATAATCTTTCTTCTATCTTTGTTTTCTTTGTCACAAAAAGTGGTCACCAATATCACAATTCATATATGATTATTTCACTTAATGGTATTAACATAGGCAAGTATGTAGTTAATAATGATTTTGACTCATTTTTCAGTTGAACAAAGATTTCATGGATGTTATCAAAAAGTTTTTTGTCTTTGCAATGAAAGGAAGTGTTGTTATTGTGGTATTGGTTGTGTTGTCTTGTTATTGTGGTACTGGTGACCATTTACTAGTATTGTTATTACTTCAATCCCATCTTTGATCAGAGAAGATAAGGATAAGCATTAATTGAAGGTGTGAGGGTAAGGTGTCAAACTTTTTGATTGGATCGGTTGTATTTGGGCGAGTTCAAGCTTCAAACAGGTTTGAGAGTATCCAAAATCTAATCAAGTTCAAACTTAGATGGCATGAGACAAGCCTAATCGAGCTTTGAGTCAATTCAAGCCCTAAGAGGGTTGAATTAGATTAATAATAAGCCTAACTTAGCCTAGATTGTTGCCATCCATATTTTATAATATGTACATTTTCTTTTATTACATATCTCTGTTGAAAAATAATATATTATAAAAATTTAAAATGTTCTTTAAAACATAATTTTAGAGTAAGATTCACTAAATTAATACCACCAAAACTATATTGAAGTGTAATTTTTTATAAAAGTGATTTACTAGATTTCCAAGACGAAAATATAATTTTTACTTACTATATAGTAAAAGAACTTAGGACATATGTTATTGTAAATATTTAAAACTTTTACATATAAAATCTTAAAACCTTTTAACATATGTAATATTTTCAATTAAAAATGTAAAAAATTAAATCATAAATAATAGAATAACAATTAATTTTAAATATAAATTAATATTTAGAATTTAGAATTATAAAAATAAAATTTCTATTATTATTTAAAAACACAATTAACTCAAAGCATTTGACACACAAAGACCAATTTTGGATCATGTTATAATAACTATTATAAGGTCAAGCCTGAATTAAATTTTTTTAAATGCTTAGATAATTTGAGTTTGAATTTAGTTAAATTTAGTTTAGCCATTTAAGTCTAACTAATTTATTGTAATTTTTATACTTAAAAAATTTCAAATGTAAACTGGGCTTTATAATTAATTTTGATTCCAAGCGAAACCTAAATTGAGGAAATTTTAATATAACCATACTTAAACCCAAGCATTAGCCCAACTTCATTAAAGTTTAAGAAGGCAAAAATGACAAATTTGACCATAATGTTTTCATTAAAATAAAAATAACTTTTTTGTATACCCCTTTGTATCTAACATTGCTTTATGTCTTCAAATGCTTTCATCTAATTTGAAGTTTAAAGATGAACACCTAACTACATGTAATTATTGTAATAATAAATGCATATGATTTAGATAATCTATAAATAGAGATAGAATTATTATTGATTAGATTAGATATTTGAAATTAACCTTAAGATTAGGGTCGGATATATTTAAGTTAAATTTTCATAAAGAATAATAGAATTATTGTGTATAGTATATGTCTCACGAGAATCATCATATATGAGGTTTGAGAGTACCTAAGGATCAAAATTCATATATGATTATTTCACTTAATGGTGTTAACATAGGCAACTATGTAGTTAATAATGATTTTGACTCATTATTTAGATGAACAAAGATTCCATGGATGTTGTCAAAAAGTTTTTTTTGTCTATTCTAAATTAACTTTTCAATTACTTTTAGTTTTAAAAGCTTATCACCTCTTCCAATATATTTATATAACTAGAATTCTCCCCTAGGAAGGTACTTAGAATTCTCTTTAAATAATATAGATCATATTTATGAAAAGAGGCATTGAAAGTTATATGTAGTTTTAGAGTTAGAGGATCACAACACCTACACTATTTTTGAAATTTTGAATAGCCAACTAAGATATTGTTTTATGCGTAGATCAATTTTAGTTTGAACATCTTAATGTTTTATGCAAAGATATTGTTTTATTAAACTAAATTTGTTTGGTAAAGGACATAAGTAATCCTATAAGGATTTAAGCATTCATGAAATGACCTTGCATAAAAATTGTGCCTATTTTTGCCTTGAGTATTATATCCTTTAGGTTTAGAATGTGATCCATAGATGAATTTCCTTTTGCTTGGGACTTGAGGATGATAGATGGACACGTATGTTATGTTTTCTAGATTTATGAAATGCAATATGATCATCTGAAGATTTAGACAAAGTTTTATCAATAAAGTTAATTGTTGTCTTTGTCCGTAATAACGGTTTTTCATAATAATGTTTTTGCATAATAATGGTTATTATCTTTCAAAATTTTATATGTTGTCTTTGTCCATATGTGATATTGCAAAAAATGGTTATAAGTTGTAGGATATGAATATATAAATAAAAGGAAAACAAAATATGCAATACACAACTTAAAACTCATGCATATATGTACCAATGCTCAATTCAAAACTTATCAAAAACAAGCTAATTGTTTATTGTCTTTCTTGCAGGTCGTGTTCTGTGTTGAAGAGCGTCGATAATTGTCCAATATCATCCATCTTTATAGTTTACGATTGTCCGTCTATCAAGGTAAGTCGTTCAACTAAGTAATGTCTATAATGTGATTGATTTTATGTTGTTCTTTGCAATTTTACCTCTAACAATAATTGATAAGTTTTTATGCTCAGGTTTATAGTCTAAGTATTTATGTTTAGGCATTATTTAAATTGAAACGTAAAGACTTAAACTTCAAAGTGATTAATTCAAATTTAGTATTAACATAAGAAATTCACGTAATTGACATGACAATTCTTTACATGATAAACCCCTATGATGGTATATAGGCTAGAAACTCGTGATGCAACTCCAACGAGGCTTATCGGTGAAAAATTCCACAAGCCTAGAAGTCACAGTGAGAACTTACTTTCCTGATTCATCTGGTGTAAGAATGTCACGTACCACAGTGCTTGTTTAAATTCAAACTTTGGTAATGAATTTCATTGTGATTAATTCAAACTTAGTGTTAATATAAGATATTCATGTAATTAACATGACAACTTGGTAAGGGCCCTACTGTATGATCTCGTCACGGGACGATTAAGGGAGAAATCTATCTTCCTTCCCTTGTTGGTGTTCTTCCCTTTGGAGGAAGAACCGGTAGCTAGCTCTTGACAGAGCTAGCTGAATAAATTACAGCTAAAGTAACTAATGTTTTTCTTTAATGATTTCGATACTTTATTTATTGATAATTCTGCTGTTATATAAGCAAAAAAGGATAATAACAATCCATCTAACTAGGACTCCTATTGTAGTAGAACTCTATTAAGAAACAAAAACCAAAAAGGATCTTTCAAAAGCTAACTATCCTTATTTAAATACTATCTTAATCTAATCTTTTATTATTTCTCCTGTCTAACTAAATTCTCCAGCCTTCTTCAGCTTATCAACCGTTACTCAACTTCTTCCCTCTCCTTTGATAAGTTCTACCCACAAAAGCATCCTTATCACAACTCTTTGCATAATAAACCCCTATGATGGTATTTAGGTTGGAAACTCGTGATACAACTCACATAAGGCTTATCGGTGAAAGTTTCCACAAGCCTAAGAGTCACAGCGAGAACTTGCTTTCTCGATTCATATGATATAACAATGCTATATACCATAGTGCTTGTTTAAATTCAAACTTTGGAAATAAACTTTAATGTGATTAATTCAAACTTGGCATTAATATAAGAAATTTACGTAATTGATATGACAATTCTTTGCATAAAAACTCCTAGGATGATATATAGGTTGAAAACTCATGATGCATCTCCCATGAGGCTTATTGGTAAAAAATTCCACGAGCCTAAAGTCACAGCGAGAACTTGCTTTCTTGATTGATCTGGTCTAACAATGTCACGAACTATAGTGCTTGTTTAAATTCAAACTTTGGAAATGAACTTATAGATCATTAATTCAAACATAAAGATTTGAACTTCAAAGTGATTGCTCAATCTAGTGTTGGAATTAATATATGTAAGCAAAAAATGTGATTTTGATCTTTTTGAGGAAACTGATTTTATTTATTGTAAACCAATTTCCACTTTTTTATTTTAATATAAAGTTAGAAAAATAATATGTAAGTGCTTTTTTTTCCTTCTCAATGTCACTTCTTACAGGATATTAGTTGGCAAATTGCTTTATTTGAATAAAACTCACATATGTTACCTATCAATTAAGTCAACAGGGGTAAATATCATAAAAATAGAGGAAACTCTACCAAAATTTTTGTAAGTTGTAATTTACTTGTAACAATTTATTTTGATGCAGGAAAAGTCTTTAGGCAGAAAGTATACACTATACCAACTCTTTTTGCACACCCACATTAAGAAGCATGATGGTGTGACATTCGTCAACACCCGATGAGATAACTTCATGTATGTAAAATCTACACTTTAATATTAATTCTTAAAAATTATCACTTATTAACATAAACAATTATAATAACAGGAGCAAATACAAGAAAACATTGAACGACAGTCTTAGAAATATGAAATTGTTGATGAGAGTCAAATATATCTTGATCCAGTAGGTGGCATAGATTAGATGGATAAGTAAATGTATTTGATGTTTTGTTACTCTTAAGTTTTTGTATGAATTCTTAATTTACAGTTATTTTCACAATACTTATTGGTGTACACTATAATTTTTATTATATTACCAATAGGATAATTTTAACATTATATTATCAACTAATGTTATATTATTTACAAAAATTAAATGTACAAAAAAATCAAAAGATTATCAATAGAGAAATTGGGTAGGAAGTTAGAAATGGTGATTGAAATTTATAATAGTTAAATTTGTTGATGAAATTAAAATACTCCGTCGGTAAATTAGCGATGGAATATTATAATTTTGTAGGTAAATTATTGACGAAATAATATATTCCATCGGAACAAATTTAGTGACAGATAATATTGTTCGTAGGTAAAATTTTGCGATGAATATTGTATGTCCGTAGCAACAAGATATTGTAACTCCATCTATATATTTACTTCTTCAATATCCTCTCAAAGCTCTTATCTTTCCTTTTTCCTTTACATACTCCTTGCCAGCAATTGTGTTATTAAACAAGACGACGAAGTGCAAAATATTTTGTAAATAGAATACTTTTTGATATATGAAAATAATATATTTTTAATGGTTAAAGGACTACGAATTTCCTTAAAAGAGTTAGAAGATGATCTTCAATTAAATCGAGTAGATTTCTTGCAAAATGGTTTAGTTTAATTAAATATCATTGATTAAAACAATAACAATAGCATCCAGTTAATATGAGGTCTGAGGAGGTTCAGTAATATGCAATCTTACCTCTAACTAATAAGAAAACTATTTTCATATGACCCATACAAAGAGACTAAAATACCATTGATTATTAAATATAATTCGATTTTTAATAAACACACGTTCTTAGGTTCCTAGTCAAGTCCAAAAAACATATTTCATCTGACTAGGTCACATAATTAGTCCTAAATTTTTAACATTTTGCTGGTCGTTTCCACTTATCATAAAATATAAAGACACCTTCCAATAATAAAAAAAAATAAAACATTAGAAGCTAAACGTATAACAACATAGTCCAACATTTGAAGAAGTCTAGGTTGGTGACTAAATACCAGAATCAATTCCAAGGAAGCAGGACCAAGTGCCACGTGGTACCCCACCATGATAGCCGTTGTTCAATGCCCAACGTCCCTTGGAAGATCCGTTACCAACGGTCATATTTAGCCAGACTTTTAGACTGTTAACATTAATTTAAGAGTTAATTAGACGGAAATGTCACGTGACCTATTTTTATATATTAGAATTTATTATTTAACTCTTTGTAATAGTATTGAATTGTTGTATAAATTTTATTTATAATTTCAAATAAACGCGTAAAACGGAAGGCAGAGTCCACTTCCATTCAATCTCAAAGTTTATATAAAGTAGTAGCAACAACATGCTCATTTATTCAATTCCACTCAATGCGAACTATTTTGCTCATGATTTTCCTTCTTTACAATCTTGTTAATTCTATCATTGATTACTTGTTCCCCAAAAACCTCAGATTGGGTTTCTTCAACTTCTTTGCCCTCCATCACCAATCCAAGACCAAAAGCACCCTTGTCCATAAGGAGACATCAGCATCACCATCAGCATCACCATCACCACCACCATCAACTGTTTCTTCTTCAGATTCATCTTTTAAATCCACCAAGAGAATGGATCCTGTAGAATTGAAGCGACTTTTCCAAGCGTTTGATCGGAACGGAGACGGGCGCATCACCAAGGAGGAGCTGAATCATTCACTAGGGAATCTTGGCATCTTTATTCCAGACATGGAGCTAACTCAGATGATCGAGAAGATCGACGTCAATGGCGACGGCTGCGTCGACGTTGATGAGTTCAGAGAGCTGTATCAGCAACTCATGGACGTGCAGGATGCGGACGACGACATGATGGAGGCGTTCAACGTGTTCGACCAAAATGGAGATGGTTACATCACGGTTGATGAGCTCAGAACTGTTTTGGCCACCCTCGGGCTCAAGCAAGGGAGGGCGTTGGACTTGGAGGACTGCAAGACCATGATAATGAAGGTGGACGTGGATGGAGATGGAATGGTTAACTTTAAGGAGTTCAAGCAAATGATGAAGAGGGGTGGTTTGAGTGTTCAAAGTTGATCAAACAAACAAACAAACATACATTCATGCTTGGGGAGTCGGACACCACCATTGAAGGGTCGATTTGTATATATTTTTCAACGTCAAGGAGTGAAAAAATGAGAGAGAGCAGAGGGAAATGTGGAGAAGGTGTGATGATGTCAAACGCTGTGGACTTCCTTTTTAAGGCTTTTCCTTTTTTATCTTTATGATTTGATTGTGGTAATTATTTTTTCACTAATTAGTAGTGTTCCAACTTTTTTTTTTTTGATTATATACGTAATTGTGTTCTAAGTTCATCTTTTTATTATTATTGCTAAATTACCTTTTAGTCCTTTAATTTATTTTATATAACTTATAAATTCCTTTATAATCACGTCACATTTTCGAGTCACGGAAATAGTCTTTTCGTGAAAAATGCAAATGGAAAGTTGCATATAGTGATGTTTGGGAGAAATGTTGACTAAAAATGAAATAGAAAATATCAAAAATAACAAAAATGGATTACGCGCAACTAAAAGGGCCATGAAGATAAAGAACAGAAGTTCAAGAAAGAAGTCATGCAATATCAAAGGAAACTTGTCTTGTGGAAATCTTCTTGTGTATTTGAATTAAGTTAGCACCAATATACATCAAGGAATAAGCAAAAAATACAGACAACTAGAGCTAGAGGAGGTGTCAGAAGCACTTGCGGTGAACTATGGATGGTCCAGTTTCGTCGTAATCTCCCTTGGTAATGTGTTGGTTTTGAGGGAACACAACTTTGGCGAGTATTGCCCCTCCTACCCATGCTGAGTACCGTGTCAACTGCTCTGGCATGTATTCTGGAGGCTGCAATAGACCAGAGAAAACAATTTAATCGTACTTAAGATGATCAATTCATATCCATTGCAATTACAGATCCTTTAGTGCAGCGTCAAGGATAATGAAACATGAACCACCAAAGACTGTTAAAATGAAGGAAATGGATTCCTTCAATAAACATCATTACTACTACAGAATCGATAAGGATTTAATGCTTACAGCTTTCCTATTTTACTGCAGTGGTCTTGCTGTAAACATCAGCTATTGTTAACAGGGCACTTCACAGACCAAGCTAAAACATCCATCCATCAAAGGTTAACCAATCATGCACTTAATGCATGTGAAATGCACAAATCAACGTAAAAATAAAGACTTGTGATCATTGTACGAAGAAACTGACTCTAAGATGTTTGGTCTTTATCTAACAGGAAGGTTAAAATTGATGTTGGAAGCTTAAGTTCATCTAAATGGGAAAAAGTTGTCACCTTTACAAGCGAAGGGTGAATGGCTGATGAGCACAGGCTAGACTCCTTCTGGAACCTATCTTCAAATCCTGTTGTGGACATGAAAAATACAATCCATCAACTTCTAAAACTAACTCATCGTTCATAGAAGTTACACCATGTCACCAATAGGTAGCACATGAATTCTGATATCAGCAAAGGAAATAAAAACTCACCAGGCATAGATGTTATGCCACCACAAAGTACTGTATTCTCCAAAAGCTGCCTATGGTTCTCAGAAGAAACTGTTGAAATAGTCCGTACAAGCTGCTCAACAATACCATGAGCCTCTAATCCCAATATAGAAGGATGGAATAAAGCCTCACCAACAGTGTACCTTTCTTTCCCAATAGTTATCACCTAATGACCCATCCAAAGGGATATTGAAGTTCTTGAATTTACATGAAAAATGTGCAGTACTACATTAGGAAGTTAGCTCATGCCAAATTTGCTTCAACACAAAGCATTTGACCACATTTGTTAGGCTATTGAGTGTAACTAGAATTGTAAACCAGAAAGTTCATGCAGTATATTGTGCTTTCTCCCTGTTATAAAAATGAGCATAATGTATGTAGACAGTGAAAAACTACTTAGCAGAACTAGCCATTTATATGAGGAATCCACGAATGCAATCAAGAAACAAAATCACCATACCTCATCAAGGGCCACTAATTTTATGGCTAAGAACAAATAAATTAATCGCATTAAATTATTAGATAATTCCAGAAAATAATGTGATGTAAGCCTGAGCGAGAAACATTTCAAAGCAACTCTATTTTGAGAACATTGCAAAAGCACAAAACCTGTCCATCAGGAAGAACGTGTTGCTCTGTCTCACTTGATTGCTGGGTTTTTGCATAAGCAAGATCATCCTCAGCACAGCATGAGTACTTTTCTTTCATTAACTCAATGTCTGAGACTCTAAGATTCACATGAGGAATAGATTTACTGAGCTCCTGGGCAAGCAACTTTGTCAAATCAATTCCTCCAATCTCAAACCTCCTTGAGGCGATGTGCTGAACGGCACCTTCAATTACCAGAGCAATATCTGGAAATGTAGGGGATCAAATTTGGTAACAAGATGGAACCTTGTCAACATTAAGCTACCATGTCATCCATTAAGGGCACGGCACAAAAAACTCACACATTTGCTTTGTTTAAAAGCTATTAAAATACTTCCTTTAACTGTTCAGAGAAAATTTACAGTAAATTATGAAGGACTTCATAACTATTCTGTTTTACAGAAGATTGCAGAACAACCAACTTCGTCATTTTCGTCCAAGCCTAAATCAGTCCAAGTTACTTCAGGACTTGGGTCAAGTGATGATACTTTCCCTTTTTAGTTCATACCAGTTCATCCCTTAGCTTACATGAGTGTATTTTGATGCATCCACAAGCATATCTTATATGTGAACAAAGAATCTCAACTAACTTCCTCCAGGGAGGATATTAGTGAAATGGTCACCATAAAGACAAGTGGATGGTAGGTTGTAAAATGTTTTCGTGAATCATGCATGCACAATTATTAGATAAAGCAAGGTAAAAGTAGCTGGACACAAGAACACTCATGAGATTAAAAGAGATAAACTACCAATTTTCCCATGACCAATATCAACTGTGCACCCTGAAATACGTCCAACTGCATAAAGTGATAGTATTGCTTGCTCTGAAGCATAAAATCCAGAGACATTAAATGTTTCAAACATCAACTGCACCAATTGTTCCCTGACAGCCTGTGTAACAAATTCTTATTAATTATGGAAGCTCTAGAAAAGCTATTTAATTCCACAAATCATCTTGGTAGATGAATAACTCACTCTAATTTCCAAGAAATAAATAAATAAAATTTAAGCATAACATTGAGTTAATATCAGGTTCAATAAAATGGTCAACAAATTTGCACTGCACACAGTCCCTGCACTAAATTATATTATGAAAAACTTGTTTGTCTAATATGACACAATAATTCTTATCTAAATTAGAAACTTTGAAGAATATGATTATCAATACTTATCAACGAATGAACTTAAATGAAAATCAAAGATCACAAGTGATTTCAACATTCAAGCATCGAGTTACAAAGTTGGAATTGGCAAAATTTTTCACACACACGCACACGTACACATAGGGAAAGAAAAAACGGATCAACAAATTCGTCTAACCTTGGGGGTACAGAGCGGATCAGTAAACAAGATTTGTCCTTCATTACCCTCTTCCCATTCAAGACCAGTGTATAGAACATAATGCAGCAAATCTTCCATAGCATCCCAATCTCGTATAAAACCCCGAACAACAGGATCAACACATACATCCTCCAACAATGAATTATCAGCTGAAGACCCATCTTCAAGTGTGCGTTGCATTTGAGTAGGTATAATCTATCCCAAGGGTTCATATTGCAATCAACAAGAAGAACACACTAGGGAAGAAATTAATTCACAACGCCACATCAAATTGAGCACAAACAGAAGAGCCATTAGAAACTTTTCTCAAGAAAGAAACATTCTTTTTTCTTTTACCCTCGTTTATCAAATTTTGCAACATTCTTCTCCCATTTTTTTCCTTTCAAAAAAAAGGCCGACAATAAACAATAATTCCAACCAAAAATCCTTTTCAACAAACAAAAATGAAAAGAACTCTAGCTAGAACGAGAAGCTACAACAACAAAATAAGAGAAGGGAAATTCGAAGAAACGTAAAGGCGATAATTAAATCCCAATAATACCCGCACAAAAAAACTAAAAAACAGGGTAAAGACTCAAATTCGAAGCAAAGACTGATTACAATGGGAGGAGACTGATCGGGGACGGCCGTGCCCGCTTTGAGGAGCTTGGATCCCGCGTCTATCACCGCCGCCTCCATTTTGCAAACTCAAAGAAAAGAAGAAGGAACCCTGAATTTGAATATTTAGGATAGACGCACGAACAACAAAATGGATGCAGAGAGAAGCAGAAGAGTTGCAAGTTATGGAAGCGGATAGAGGCTACAACTAGCGCTTTGGCAATCCTTCCTTCATTTTAAAGTTTCAAACTTTAGTCACGACTTCGGCTATCCTCTCACCCAGTAAGATTCTTCCTTTTGTTTTATTTTTAAATTTCAGATTTGCATTTGTAATAAAACTAAAACAAGGATTTTAGTAATATATAAATCTTTACTATGTTTACTCATTTAAAATTATTTTAATTATTAAAAATACTTTTATATTAAAAATCACTTTATTAAATTTGTATGAATTGTTTTAACAGAATTTATTATTAAAATCATATTTAAATTGTCATATTTCACAATAAATATATATTTATCTTTATTAAAATAATTAAACAGAAATTATAATTTTTTAAAATTTTAGTTTAGATATTATCAAAAAATATAATACCAGTGGGCGGAAGCATTTATAGACGCAGCAATAAAACATAAAATTTTGAATTATTTTAATAATTTAGGAAAACTTTTAATTTAATTATTAACTTATAAATAGATCTTTAAGACGTACTAAATATTTTTAATTTTATATTATAAAACTTTAGTTGCTTTTGAGTTTTGTTATTTATTCAAGTAAACAAATCCTATCTAATACGTGTAAAACTATTATTTCAATTTGAATTTGCAATAATCATTATATTATTTGGTTATGTTGTTGTTTTAAAGTAATTAGCTCTTTTTCTATATTATTTTTTATTTTTTAAATTCTTAAATATAACATATTAATTCAAATAGTATAATGACATGAATAAAGCATTAAAAACAGTAATAAAGGAAGATAATGCAATAATAAAGTAATACTATAATGATGTAATGATAAAGCAAATTAAAGAAAATTAAAACAAATATTGAATACCATTTCTTGATGGGTGGCAAGGATGACCAATATTAGTTATAATATTCAAGGTAGATATTAAAGTAAATATAGAATATTATACCTTGATGAGCGATAGAATTGACTCTTACAACTTATAATTTTCAAGATGACAAATATTAAAGCAAATATTGTCTAGTTCATTACTGACAATGATTCCGCTTATAAAGTGACTAAAAAAAGATTACAAAGTAAATACAATTTTTTTTGACTGCTTGTGTTGCACATTGCATTGACTTAATGTTAAAAAATATAGAAGATGCTAGGTATTTTCTTATTATTGATGAGACTGTGCAGAAAGCAAAAAAGGTAATCAAGTTCATCTATAATCTTGCATGAGTCTTAAATTTAATGGGAAAGAATTTCACCAATGGTAGGAATTTGTGTGTATCCTGCTGTTACATGATTTGTAACAAATTTCTTATTACTTCAGTGTTTTATTATGATGAAAAAAGAGCTGAAAAAGATATTTACAAGTAATAAGTGAGTTGCATATCAGCATACTAAGTTTATTGCTGAATTAGAAGTTTCTAGAACTATACTTGAAAATATTGAATTATGGTCCCAATGTCAATTTGTCATCCAAATTTGTGAGTCTTTAGTGAGGGTATTTCGTTAATCTGATAGTGATGAAAAGGCAACAATGAGTTATTTTTATGATGCTATGGAGAGGGCGAAGGAAATAATCAAGGTCAGTTTAAAAAATAAATCTTCTTTGTACACGCCTTAACTTACAATCATCAATGAGAAATGAGAAAGGCATCTTTACTGTCTGTTATTTGCAGCCGGAGTGTTTTTGAATCTTATTATCTATTTCAGGTCATGTTTTACGAAGAAAATTGAAGTTAATAAGAGAATGCTATTGACTATTACAACAGTTGTTGCCCGTAAGATGATCCAAGATCTCCTAAACTTAAAATGATAATTTATAAGGAGAATCCTGAGGATCTTGGGACATCAATTGCTATTTTCCAAAAAGAAAAACTTAATCCAAGTATATTTTTTCACTTTTATTACTTGTTGAAAATTAATTATCTTTTTATGTTGCTTATAACACTACTTTTTTTTATCTTATGGCTTATAGTTTCTAGGTGGGATTAATTCATAAGTGGTGTTCTAGAATTGTAAAAGTTTATAATTCCAATTCTAAGTCAATAGGTGAGTACAACAGGTTGTGAAAGGAACTTGGGCATATTTGAATTCATTCATTTCAAAAAAAGAATAGATTACAACACAAAAGATTAAATGACTTGGTCTTTGTTCGATATAATTTAAAGCTTCGGGAAAAGTGTGTAATTATCATTATTAAGTTAGATATAATTTTTTTACAATTTTTTAATAATTTAATTTTATTATTTACTAGGACTCTTAATAGAACAAATAGTTCAGTGGATCCACTTTGGATTGATAATATTGATCTTTTGACAGATTGAGTTTTTAAAGAATCGAGTTTAATAAATGAGAGTAACTTGGAAGATAACCTTGGATGAAAAAGCATTGACATGTAATTTGGTGCAATGAATTTGAATGATGGTAATCTCCTCTCAATGATGAAGATTTTGTATCAAATAAGAATTAAGATCAATGCAGTTATAACGCGTATCCCGTATTTGATTGAATAAAGTTCTAGATTTTTATTTATTCTCTTCTTTTAATTTTACTTATTTTTGATTTATATGTTAAAATTCATATATGCAATGTAATTGTAAATATTTTTATTTCAGATTTCTCTTTTAGTTGATTATTCGACACAAACTCTTGTTGTAAATTGTAATTGCTAGAGAGTAATAGATACTTATTATTATTCTTTTTATTTGATGTAATTATTATTTATTATATGATAAATTGTAATATTTTAAATACTTTATATTGTTTTTAATTTTATATTTGTATAATGATTAAATTATCCTTTTATATTAATTGTAGTTATTATTGATATGTAAAATATGTAAAAATTTATGTTAATAAAAACATAAATATGAATACAAACAAGACCCTGGTGCTAACGTTCTAGTACTAATATGAAGATGTAAGATAAAATGGTGGGATAAATTAGTTTGAACACAAAGCATCACAATATGCTAACAACGAATGGTTAGCCCAAAATTCACAACACATTAGCCAAACATCAAGTAAGTCCGTAATATTTTTGCAAAAATAGGAAAAGAGTATTTTGAGACAACGAAACAATTACTAAAATTAAGACCTTCTACCTCAACATCAGAAAATGAGAAAGGCAAGAAGAGATCAATTTGACACGAGCCCCACTTGTAAAATTCGAAGCCCTATTGCCAAAAACCCAACTGTAAAAAAAAAAAGGAGGATTGAACATGATTTGTGAATAAATGGGTGCTAGGAAGTGTTCAGATTATCAAAATGTATATCTAGAAGGGAAAGGAAATGAAAGGCGAGAGCGAGAAAGAAGGTGTAGGTAGTTGCTTTCAAGGATTAATATTGGAGGAAAGCTCTGAGTCATTTTGCATTTACCAAATTTGTGGACTGAAGTCTACAAGTTGACATTTAGACTCCTGGTTTCAGTCCCAGGGAAGCAACATGTTGGTAGAAACCCTGGAAACCGTGGATCCCCAACGTCTTGACAATACCTTCGATTCTTAAATGCATGTCTGCATGCTCCTCAGAATATCATAAGGCATACCAGAGGCTTGGCTTAGAATATTCAGTCCACGGTTGACAATTCTCCAGGAAATTTACACCTAACTAACTGTTTCAAATTCAAAACAACCATTTCCTTCTTCCATATATTAATTTGACAATTAAAAGCACAATACCTAATTGAATGTGGAAAAAAGGGAGAAGAGGGATAGCCACTTCTATGTTCTTCAACTTCAAGTAGCTCGGATTATGCATCTCCAAATCATGTATTGTTAACCAAAAATCAACATACCCAGATCGTCAAGTCCTCCACATAAACAATTAAACTACACTTATTTCAAAATCAACTCAATCCGTAGAAGAACGAGGTAACATGATAACCTTATATGAAAATCAACGAGTTTATAACTCGTAACGGAGAAGTGGTCTCGTCTTTGTCAAGAATTACTCGGAGTTTCATGTGCCGTTTAAGGAAGATCAGAGACTCGATTACAAAATCTGGCAGCAAATGTGTGATCCAAAGGTGAAGTATTATTTCACGTTCTCATTCACATTGTAGTTATTCAAGTTACATTCTTATAATTTTTTATTACAATTTCTAATAAGCTTGTGTATTATGTTCAAGTAATTAACGACAATTATATGTTCTTCAAATAATAAAAGAATATCGTCTTTCCATTGTTGTAAGGGTATACAACATCTAAAGTACAATTATTGTGTGATCCTAAGGTAAACGGAAAATAAAGTATACGAAAAGGAGAAAGAATATTGTTTTGTTTTCCTGCCAGCTTGAATGGAACAAACTTTAGTTCCGTGAACAATTCTGAATTCTCATCTGCTTTCAGTGGACGAGTCAGTTAGTGACCGGAACCTCTTGCACTAGGTCCTGATGCGAGAAGCTGAAGCCAAATGGATACCCTTCTCTTTGCGTTCTCTAAAACCACGGACGAGTACGTCTCCAGATGATTTGAGCTAGCAAAATCCTCTGTCAGGACTCTCGCTGCCTCCACCTTAACTTGGCTTAGCATGGCCAGAGAGAGAGCAAAAATGATCAAAAGGATTGCTGTTTTCTGGGAAACCATTGTTGGAAAGAACAAGCCTGAGTTAAAAACCAAGGTCCAAGATTTGATTTTTGACGTGCTCTGTTTGTGGTTTTGATGATGAGTATGATATGGAGGATACGAAAGTAGGCGACTGGGAGTGGATATATATAGGAGGGCAGTGAAGTTGCTTGGTCGATGGTTTGCAGTTAGTGTAGTTGGACTGGGACTTTGGTTGGTTTGGGGGGGCATTTAAGTATTGGCCTCCGTGTTGACTGACCAAGGAGGAGTGACGTTGAAGCAGTCAGTCTCAGTCAGGCAGGGCCTATTTGCCTTGTCTTTTACTGGAAATAGCCATCCCATTCTCGCGTTTGAAAATGTCAAATTTTGGTTTTCAAAATTGGTAGCAGGTGAGGACGACTTCGTGATTTCAACATTGTCTATTAACGATTATAATACGAAAGAATGTAGGGCGACGTTAGTGTCCTCTTTTCAGTTGACTACATCAATACTATTAATATTTTTTACATGTTTTGAATCGACCAAGTAGAAGCAGAAGAATTGAATATTTTTGTTGTGTTGTTTTCTGTAATTCAGCAGAATGAGGAGAGATAAGAGAGGGAAGATTTGAGAATCCCAAGAATATCTGAAGAGGAAAAATTACAAATTTATGTTAAGTATGTCCATTATGGGTTCAAATCACCTCATTTTATTATTACGTGCCTGACCTGTTTTATGAGTATCCGTTCATTTAATTTATGTGAGTCTCGTTTATTGAATAGATAGACACTCATAAAATACGGTAAGTACAGAACAACGGAACAGGTGATCTGTTCCGTCCATTCTGGCCATTGTTTTAATGTTTAAATACACGTAACATAAAAAACTACAAAGGATGCTTATGTTTGGTTATTTTCATAGACTTTATTTAAACCTCGCATCCCATTCCCAGTGACTAACATTGTTGTTTCTAATAACATCTTTAATTCTTCAAATTTTTCCCATGGCTCAATCATCTTCTTTGTTAATTTTTGTAACAAGCCCCTCCCTCTTCACATCCTTGTCCACCAACTTAACTAGTGGGAAGGATTTCTGGAGTTCAAAGAGTTTTCTCATGTTGTATTATCACTCCGGCCATCTAACCATTAAATTAAAAACTGCGTAATTGAACGATTGTTTCTTTTAACCATCCTCCTTCTTAACATTGCTACAGGGACATGCTTTATAGGCGTGAGAATTTTTGGTAGTGTTTTCGTTGTTTTGTCTTGTCCAACATGGGTCTTCTTTAATTGAGACACGTGAAAAATTGGATGAATAGAAGTTCCTGGAGATAGTTCTAGCTTCTAAGTTATAACTCCCACATGTTTAATAATTTTGTAAGGGTTATAGTATATTGGTGACAATTTCTGGTTGCCCCTCCTTTGAAGAGAGTGTTTCTTGTAAGGTTGCAGTTTCAATAAAACAAGATCGCCTACTTCAAACTCACTTTTAGATCTATTTGAATTCACATACTGCTTCATTCTATTTTATGCCCTCTATAAATGAAATCTTGTTATATCTGACATTACTTCTCTGTCCTTAAGAGCTTGGTCCACCTCCACTACTCTTGAGTCACTAGCGATAAATTGGGTGTAAATTGGTGGAGGGTAATCATATAAAATTTGAAACGATATTAAATTATTGGATAAATGATATGTCGTATTATACCACCACTTAGCTAGTGGCACTCATTCACTCCATCACATAAGCATCTTAGGTAGGTTTCCAAAATTTTATTAATGGCCTCTGTTTGACGGTCCACTTGTGGGTGATAGGTGGTAGAATATTTCAGGCTAACTCCTTGTAGCTGGAATATTTCCTGCCAGAATTAACTTAGGAATGTAGGATCTTTATCACTGATAATTGACTCTGGCATTTCATGTTAATCAACCCTCTACATTTAATGCAACATTCATATTTGAAAAACAAAATCTTTGAGTGATTATTTGTTTGGAGAGTTTGTCAAATTGTTTGAATTTAATTTTTGTCTTCTTCTTTCCTTTGCTGTATAAAGAGAGAGAGGAAATGAGTAGATTGTGTGTGATTGCATCATGTAATTTACTAAAGCAAGAGTGAGAGAGTTAAAGAGAGAAAACACTAGTGAGTGAGAGGGAGTTTAAACAAGTTTGTTTAAGTCCTTGATCAGATGGTCGTTTATGGTCTAATCGAGCTCAAACTTTGAAGACTTACTCTAAACTAGTGGTTGTTCATATCCAAAAATCAGAATCTTAATCAAAGTTTTGATTTTCCGGCAATTCATGGTCAAAGTTGGGTTTGACTTTCGGGATCCTAAAATTTTAGAATTGAGCAATTTTAATCAAGCTCACGATCGGATGGCGAAACGTGGTTTAATTGGGTCAATTGGGTTGAAACATTGATAGCTGGTATAAGACACGTTGATCTTGATATCCAACGGTGGGTTTACTGTTTAGACATCTTTTGGGTTATCTGCTCGGGCTGTATTAGAGAGTGTGATTCCGAGTGAATTTCGTAAACTCTTTTGTTGATTTCTCTTGTTGTTATTATTAATGTTGTTGCCAAAAATTGTTGTATTCTTGATGTTATTGTTGCGGCCTTTAGTGGGATACTAGAGAGGACTTATTGTTGTACCTATTATTTGTTGATAGTAGAGATTTTGCCTGGACTTCGGTCCTGTGGTTTTTACTTCTCACATCGAGGAAGTTTTTCATGTAAATATTGATGTTGATTTTATTGGGTGTTGCATTAGATTAGATTATGTTATTGCCTAATTATTTCCTAAAGGTTTACACAAGTAGGGAGAATTAATTTATATCTAGGGCTATGCATAACACATTGTTATTATATCGACTAATTGGTGGGTCACTTCCGCTACATCTATCTGTGTTTCTCCCATCAGATTGGTATCAGAGTTCTCAGTTTCAAGTGCGTTTATTATCTTGTAGTAAACATGGAAGGTAATACAGGCAGCATGGTGAGTTTGAATGGCTCCAATTATCATGTTTGGAGAGGTAAAATAGAGGATCTACTCTTTTTCAAAGGTTATCATGATCCTGTCTTTGCCACCAAAAAGCCAGAAGGTAAAAGTGATGATGAATGAAATTTGATCCATCGGCAGATATGTGGTATTATTAGACAATAGGTAGATGACAATGTTTACAACCTCATTGTTAATTAAACTCATGCACGCACATTGTGGATAAAGCTAGAAGAATTGTATGCTAGCAAGACAGGGAACAATAAAATGTACATGATAAAGCAACTGATGTGTTTGAGATACCATAATGGTACTCTGATGTGTGATTACATGAATATATATCAAGGGTGTCATTAACCACTTGGCAGGTGCAGACATCAAGTTCGAGGAAGAGATGCAGGTTTTGATGTTTCTTGGTTCTTTGTCAGATTCATGGGAGACTTTTAGGAGCTCACTTACAAATTCAACCACAAGTTCTAAAACTTCCTTGACTATGAATGCAGTCAAGATTGCAGTCTTGAATGAAGAGATGAGAAGAATGGCGCAAGGTTCCTCTTCACATTTAGAAGTCCATATTACAGAAAATAGGGGGAGAGGTCAGAGTAGAGTTTTAAAGAATAGAGATAAAAGCAAAAGCAAGTCATGAGGTAAATATTCTAATATTGAATATTATCATTATGGTCAGAAAGGGCACGTCAAGAAATTTTGCAAGAAACTGAAAAGGGAGAACCAAAAGAACAAGGGCAAAGAGAAACAGAATGACGATGATGGTGACAATAATACACAGCGGGTCACAAACACTATTGAGGATCTTCTTTTGCATAATGAGGTCGACATGGTTAATGTTGTCAGCCAAGATACCAGTTGGGTAATTGACACAGGTGCTACCATGCATGCTACTTCACACAAGCATTTCTTCTCTTCTTACAAATCCAGTGGTTATGGTCCTATAAGAATGGGTAATGATGGTATGACTAGAGTTGTTGGTAGTGGTGATGTGTGTTTGCAGACTAGTAATGGCTCCAGATTAGTTCTTAGAAATGTGTAACATGTTCCTGATATACGGTTGAATATTATCTCTATTGGTGAACTTAACGAAAATGAATTTGGAAGTTCCTTCAGGAATGGTCAGTGGAAAATCACCAAGGGTAACTTGATTGTAGCAAGAGGCCAGAAGCAGTCAAAATTGTACCTTAGCAAAGATTTTCAGTGACGATGTCAACGAAGTTCAAAGTGAGGAGACGGTTACTTTTTAGCATAAAAGGCTTGCTCATATGAGTGAGAAAGGTATGTCTTTGTTAGCTAAACAAAATTTCTTGTTAGGTGTGGAAAAGGTAGAGCTTAAGAAGTGTAGTGATTGCTTAGTAGGCAAGCAAACTAGAGTCACCTTCAAGAACCATCCTCCTTCAATGAAGTCAAATGTATTAGAGTTGGTGCATTCTAATCTGTGTGGTCCTATAAAGATGCAAACACTTGGTGGTGCTAGTTACTTTGTGACGTTCAGCGATGATCATTCAAGGAAGATCTGAGCTTAAGCGTTAAAGTCCAAGAATCAAGTTCTAGATGTGTTCAAGCAGTTCCAAGCTTCAGTTAAGAGAGAGGCCGCAAAGAAGTTAAAATGTGTTCGAACAGATAATGGCAGTGAATACATTGACTCATTTGATGAATGCTGTAGATCTCAGGGTATTAGACATGAGAAGCTTCCTCCGAAGACTTCTCAGTTGAATGGCTTAGTTGAAAGGATGAATAGAACACTGGTGGAGAGAATAAGATGTTTACTATCACATACCAAGCTACCACAATCATATTGGGGTGAGGCTTTACATACAGTTGTTCTTGTTGCTAGCCTCACACCTAGTGTTCCTTTGCAGTTTGATGTACTTAACAAGGTTTGGCCAGGCAAAGGTGTTTCTTATGATCATCTCAGGGTGTTTGGTTGAAAGGCTTTTGTGCATTTTCCTAAGGATGAGAGGTCTAGGCTTGACTCAAAGACACGACAATGTGTGTTTGTCAGTTATGGTCAGGATAAGTTTGGCTACAAGTTTTGGATCCAGTTAAGAGGAAACTTATTAGAAGTCGTGATGTTGTATTTATGGAAAATCAAACCGTTGAATATATTGATAGATCAAAAAAGACAGTTTTAGAGTCCTATGATGGTGTGGATGACTTAGATCCACTTCCTTTGATTGCAGCCCCATAAGAGGGAGATGTTTATCTTCAATATAATATGTTTGATGAAGATGGTGTAGATGAGCCCATACAGGTTGAAGCAGATGGTGTTAATCCTGTTCAACCAATAGAACCAGAAGCTCCAGCAGAAGTTTCATTTAGAAGATCGACCAGAATTAGTCATCCTTCTGTTCGATATCCCATCCATGAGTATGTGTTGCTGACTAATGGGGGAGAACCTGAGACTTATGAAAAGGTTTTAGATGAGCACAAAAAGGAGAGGTTTGAGGCTATGCAAGACAAGATGAGTTCCTTGCAGTAGAATCACACTTACGATCTGGTAAAGTTACCTAAGGGAAAGAGAGCTTTGAAGAATAAGTGGTTGTTCATGATGAAGCAAGAAGATTATGCTTCACGTCCATGATACAAAGCCAGACTAGTTATGAAAGGTTTCAACCAGAGAAAAGGTATTGACTTTGATGAAATCTTTTCTCCAGTTGTGACAATGTCATCCATCAGAGTTGTTCTTGGGTTAGCAACATATCTTGATTTGGAGGTCGAGTAAATGGATGTGAAAACTGCATTTCTTCATGAAAACCTGGAAGAAGAAATTTACATGGAGCAGCCAGAGGGTTTCAGGGTGTAAGGTAAAGAAAACTATGTTTGCAGATTAAAGAAAAATCTTTACAGTCTGAAATAGGCACCGAGGTAATGGTATAAGAAGTTTGAGTCTATTATGAAGCAACAAGGCTACAAGAAGACTATTTCAGATCATTGTGTGTTTGTTCATAGATTCTATGATGATGACTTTATTATTCTATTGCTTTACGTTGATGATATGTTGATTGTTGGCAAGAATATCTCTAGGATTGATGCATTGAAGAAACAAATGAGTAACTCTTTTGCTGTGAAAGACTTGGTATAAGCAAAACAGATCCTTGGTATGTGGATTTCTCGATACAGACCAACTAGAGGTTATACTTGTCCCAGGAGAAGTACATCGAGCAGGTGCTTTGGAGATTTAACATAGACAAGGCCAAAGCAATAAGTACTCCACTTGGTAATTAATTCAAGTTGAGTACCAAGCAGAGTCCGTCTACTGATGATGAGAAGAAAGATATGGATAAAGTTCCTTATGCTTCAACAGTGGGTAGTCTGATGTATGCTATGGTATGTAAAAGGCCAGACATAGCTCATACAGTAAGTATAATTAGTATATTCCTATCTAATCTGGGCAAAGAGCATTGGAAGGCTGTGAAGTGGATTATGAGATATCTTCAGGGCACTTCCAACTTGTGTTTAAGTTTTGGAATTGGGAAACTTGAATTGGTTGGTTATTCATATTCAGATATGGCAGGACACATTGATTTCCGGAAATCTACTTCAAGATACCTGATTAATTTTGCAGGGGGAGCTGTGACATGGCAATCGAGGCTACAAAAGTGCGTTGCACTATTTACCACTAAAGCTGATTTTATTGTAGCAACAGAAGTAGCTAAGGAGTTATTGTAAATGAAGAAGTTTGTTCAAGAACTTGGCTTCAAGCAAAAGCGAAACATGTTGCATTGTGACAATCAGAGTGCAATCCATCTTAGTAAGAATTTTACATTTCACTCTCGATCAAAACATATCGATGTCAGGTATCATTGGATCCGAGATGCATTGGAGTCCAAGGAGTTTGAACTTGAGAAGATTCACACTGACGATAATGGTTCTGATATGTTGATAAAAACACTACCAAGAGGAAAGCTTGAGACATGCAGGTTAATTTCCGAGATGGCAATTCATTCCAACTAGCCAACCAAATGTGTCGGGAGGGGGAGATTTATTAGTCAACCTTCCAAATTTAATGCAGCCTCCATATTTGAAAAAACAAAATCTTTGAGTGATCATTTATTTGCTGAGTTTGTCAAATTGTTTGAATTTAATTTTTGTCTTCTTCTTTCCTTTGCTGTATAAGGAGAGAGAGGGAATGAGCAGATTGTGTGTGATTGCATTGTGTAATTTACTAAAGCAAGAGTGAGATAGTTGAAGAGAGAAAACACTAGTGAGTGAGTGAGAGTTTTAAACAGGTTTGTTTAAAACCTAGATCAAATGGTCGTTTATGGTCTGATTGAGTTCAAAATTTGAAGGCTTACTTTAAACTGGTAGTTATTCATATCTAATGATCAGAATCTTGACCAGAGTTCAAATTTTTCGACGATTTGTGGTCAAAGTTGGGTTTGACTTTCGGGATCCTGAAATTCCAAAATTGAGTAGTTTTGATCAAGCTCATGATTGGATGGTGAAACGTAGTTTAATTGGGCTGAAACTTTGACAGCTGGTAGAGGACACGTTGATATTGATATCCAACGGTGGGTTTACTGTTTGGAGACTTTTTAGGTTATCTGCTCGGGATGTTTTGGAGAATGTGATTCTGGGTGATTTCATAAACTCTCTTATTGATTTCTCTTGTTGTTGTTATTAATGTTGTTGCCAAGAATTGTTTTATTCTTTATGTTATTGTTGCTGCCTCTAGTGGGATACTAAAGAGAACTTGTGGTACCCATTATTTGTTGATGGTGGAGATTTTAGTTGGACTTCAGTCCTGTAGTTTTTACTCCTCACATCGAGGAGGTTTTTCACATACTACTTTTGTTAATTTTATTGGGTGCTACATTATAATTGATTATTTTATTGCCTAATTATTTCCTAAAGGTTTACACAAGTAGGGAGAATTAATTTATATCTGAGGTCGTGCATGACATGTTGTTATTGTATCGACTAATTTGTGGGTCACTTCTGCTGCATCTATTAATTCTTCTCCCATCCTTTCATGCAATTTTAAAACATGATTATGGAATAATTATGTAATATCTAAATAAACGTACTTCGTGAATCGACCAACCACCACCAGAATTACAAATTTTTCTTTTGAAGTCGATAACCCTTCGATGAAGTCTACGCTGAGCTCCCTCCTAACTACCTTTTGGAATTTTAATAAGTTATGATAGCCTCGGGTAAGCTGAAGTATTATGTTTGTTATTATGAGAAATCATGCTTCTCTTTACATAGTTTCGAATATCCCTTGCCATTCCAACACTCCTGCATGTCCATCTATTGCATCATCATGGCTAACTTTGATTATCTGCTCTTGGAGTGTTCTATTTACACCCACCATAAGTCTCCCGGATGTCAATTTCTTAATTATGTCCTGCATCGTGTGATCCGTCTCCCAACTTTTCTTAATGTCTTCCATTAATCCTCCTTACACTTGAGATACCGACATCATCAATAGCTCTATCTTAGTAATTGTTGATAGAGCATCAGCTACTTCATTCTCCTTGCTGCTGTGGCATTGAACTTCAAAGTCATAGCCCATTAACTTCGGAAGCCATGATTGTTGGAAATATGTAGATAGTCGTTGCTCCAGCAAGTATTTCAGGCTCTGGTGATCAATTCTTACGATAAAGAGTATGAAGCTGAGCTAATGGTACCAATGTTTTATTGCTTTAATCGCAACCAAAAACTCTTTTTCATAGGTCGATAACCCTTGATGTCTCTGAGCTATTGTCTTGCTAAGGAAGGCAATGGGGTGATCGTCTTATTGTAACACTGCCCCTCTGCCTAATCTGTTGGATCCCGTTTTTAGGATTTTTATATTTTTTATTTTATTTTATTAAATTATCAAGCATGAAAATAAATTAGAATTTATGAATTAGAAATTTTTGGAGTTTAATATGGTA
>JAOQMS010000005.1:7790734-7819625 GCA_027563885.1 Erythroxylum longipes
TAAGTTAAATGAGTTTATTTGTTTTAAGTTTGACCTGGTGGGGAATTCCTCCCTCGTGGGAACGCGTCCAGATGTCATGTAGGACGTCGGGCCCGTGACCCGCCCGGGGAGGGGTTCCAGCAATAAGAGGTTGTGGGTATCATCTCCTTTTATCAGGAGTGATGAATCCTTTGTTGGCTAACCTTTGAATACAAATAGCTGTACTCAATCACCATCATAAGAGCAACATCATCTTGAGGTAACAAGGAATGATGTCAAAGCACATGATTCGTATCCAAGATATCCTTGAGTACCTCAAGTCTAAAGATATTTGCACCATTGCTATGATGAGATTAATCATTGACATTCTATAAATCATCCATATGATAATCTCACAGCGGATCATCCAATGTACTTACTACTTTTAGTAAGCATCCATATGCAACTTGTGCTTATAGTTTGTGAGATCCACTGCTTGATTAAATCAAGGAGTATAACATGTGCTAGTCTATCTAGATTAATAATGTCCTGCCTTATTAATCATATGACTAAGGATTATTTAGATAATAACATAATTGCACATGATAGGAATCTCATTATCATGATCTCATCATGATTTCCTTCATGCTATGTTTTGTATCATGGACTTCATTAATCCAATTTAAGATCAATATCAATTCATATATAAACGAATATCAAATCAATGAAAAATGCCTTTTACTTTATTAATCAAAATAAAGTTTATACAAAAGTGCTAAAGGTGATTGTCTTTACAGCGCTACTTTTAACAAAATCCCACTTACACTAAAGTCAATCGCCTTTGTATCTAATACCATAGGTGAGTACACAAGAATCAAATTTTGCTTGAGGAAGTGGCTTAGTCAAAGGATCAGCGATGTTCTGATCTGTGGGCACTCTCTCTATCTTCAGATCACCTCTATCAATTATCTTCCTGATCAGGTGATATCTCTTGAGTACATGCTTGGACCTCTAATGAGACCTCAGTTTCTTGGCTTGTGTAATAGCCCCATTGTTATCACAGTACAATAATATTAGGTCTACTATGCTAGGAACTACTCCAAGTTCCATGACGAACTTCTTGATCCAAACAACTTCTTTTTCTACTTCTGTAGTTGTAATGTACTCTGACTCGGTCATCGAATCTACAATCGTCTCTTGTTTAGAACTCTTCCAACTGATTGCTCCACCATTCAGTGAGAAAACATAACCTAACTAGGATTTGGAGTCATCCTGGTCAGATCAAAAACTAGCATTCGTATGCCCGCTCACTACAAGATCTCCATTTCCATATATCAAGAATACATCCTTAGTCCTTCTCAAGTACTTTAGGATATTCTTGACAGCTACCCAGTGACCCTCACCAGGATCCGATTGACATCTTCTCGTAATATAGAGCATATGATATATTGGGTCTTATAATATGGCATACATGATTAATCTTACTACCGAAGCATACGGGATCATACTCATGCGAGTCCTCTCATCTTGTGTCTTGGGACATATAGATTTTGAGAGTTTTATTCCACGAGTTATGGGAAGAAACCCTCTCTTGGATTGCTCCATGCTAAACCTATTTAGCACTTTGTCTATGTACGTTGACTGTAAAAGACCTAGCAACTTCCTTGATCTATCTCTATAGATCTTTATCCCAATATATAAGTTGCTTCTCTAAGGTCTTTCATGGAAAAATTCTAGGACAACTAAACTTTGAATGATTGCAAACTTGAGACATCATTTCCTATTAGTAATATGTCATCCACATATAACACAAGGAATATGATAGCACTCCCACTAACCTTCTTGTACACACAAGGGTCATCAAGATTTTGTGAGAAACCAAACTCTTTGATTATCTCATCAAATCGAATGTTGCAACTCCTAAATGCTTGCTTTAATCCATAAATGGATTTCTGAAGCTTCCATACCTTTCTACCATCTCTGGATACGAAGCCCTCAGGTTGTATCATATATGCCTCCTCAACTAGGTTTCCATTTAGGAAAGCTATCTTCATATCCATCTGCCATATTTCATAATCATAATTTGCAACAATGGCTAGGAGTATTCTAATGGATTTAAGCATAGCTACGGGGCTAAATGTCTCATGGTCAACTCCTTGTCTTTGACGATAACCTTTAGTAACTAGCCTCACTTTATAGGTAATCACATTACCTTCTATGTCAATTTTCTTCTTGAAACTCCACTTACACCTTATGGGTTTCAACCCTTCGAGTCGGTCAACCAAAGTCCATATTTGGTTTTCATACATGGAATCCATTTCAGACTTCATAAGCTTGAAGCCATTTTTCAGATTCTGAACTCTTCAGAGCTCCTTCATAGATTGTAGGCTCATTTTCCTCTATAAGCAATGCATCATTGTGTTTGCTTATGATAAATTTATATCTCTCTAGAACATTACATATCCTACTTGACCTACGAACATTTTGCGTGTCAGAAGGTTCAATTGTTGTCTCATCTCTGTGAACAATAATTTCATGTTCAAGCAGTTGATTTGCGTATGTTTGAGCATTATAAACTTCATTAAGTTTAACTTTTCTCCCACTATCTTCTCTTAGAAGAAACTCTTTCTCTAAAAAGACAACATTCTTTGAGACAAACACCTTTTTTTCTAAAGCATTATAGAACTGATATCCAATTGTTTCCTTAGGATATCCTATAAACAAATATTTATCAAATTTTGCTTCAAGCTTGTCTGATTGAATTTGCTTCACATAAGTCGGACAACCCCAAAATTTCAAATGAGAAAGATAGGGCCTTTTATTAGTCCATATCTTATATGGAGTAACTTCAACTGCCTTTGAAAGGACTCTATTTGTCACATAAACATCAGTCTCAAGTGCATAACCTTAAAAGGATTTCAGTTGATCTGCTAATCCCATTATCGACCTTACCATATCTAACAACGTTCGGTTTCTCCTTTCAGTCACACCATTGTATTGTGGTGTGTAAGGTGGAGTCCACTGGGATACTATCCCATTATCTCTAAGATAAGTTAGAAATTCCTCGTTTAAGTATTCACCACCTCGATCTGATTGAAGTGTCTTAATACTTCTACTGACTTGTTTCTGTACTTCATGTCTAAATTGTTTTAACATTTCAAATGCTTCAGACTTGTATCTCATTAGATACACATACCCATATCGTGAATAATCATCGATAAAAGTAATGAAGTACACAAAACCACCTCTGGCATGAATGAACATCGAACCACATACATCAGAATGTATTAGGTCTAATAACCCATTCATTCCTTCACATTTTCCTTTAAATGGTAATTTAGTCATCGTGCCTAACAAGCAAGATTCACATGTGTCATATGATTCATAATCAAATGACCATAGGTTACCATTCTTATGTAGCTTAATCATGCATTTCTCACTTATATGGCCAAGTCGATAATGCCATAAGTAAGATGATTTTAAGTTATCTCGTTTTTGTCTTTTATTGTCATTGATATTTAAAATTGGATTAGACATATCTAATATGTAAATTCCATTGCACAATGTAGCAGTAACATGTATGGTTAATGTACCCTTTGTGACTAAAAACATTGTATCTATTTCATATCTTAATCATCTTTATTAAACATGCATCTAGTAGACTCAAAACAATTCAAAGCAAGTTCTGAAGGTAATAACCTAAGGAAGTATCATTGAACAAAGAAATAGAATGACTATAGAAGGAGTTATATGGGCTCAATCCTCACATTGGCTAAAATGAAAACTCATTATGCATCTCTACACTACCTTATTGCTCAAATGTCAATTTGTGAATAAGCTTATGTAACCAATTGCTTTTTATCACTCTATATGGTTCACTTTCTACTTAAATAGTCGAATCCAAGTTCAAGCATGCATTCAATCTAATTCCAACTAGCATGACAGAATCTCATGGCAATATTCATCAGAGTGATTCAAGTGCGGTTCCATTGCTGACACAAAGCACATGATATGCCTAAACACGCAGCATCCTATTTAACAAAATGCAAACAATAAAATTGAGACAGTCAATGTCACCTCCACACACTTAAAGATCACATTGTCCTCAATGTGACAAGTCAACCACCAAATAAGGTAAAATGACATCAAACCAAACAAAAGAAATTAAACCAAACAAAAGAAATTTAAACAAATAAATGACATCGAACCAAACAAAAATGACAGCAACCCAAACAAAGGAAAATGACATGAAACCAAAAAAACATGAAATGAAATGAAACCAAACAAAAGAAATAACAAAAATTAAAAGTAAAGGGTAAGAAAAGATTATAGAGATGATGGTGGAGACGGTGTTAGTGAAGGAGCTTCAAAATTGTTCCTCTGACAAAATTTGAGGAATCTCTTCTTCAAGCTATGCTGCTCCTTGTGGACTTTCCACATTTGGGTGCCGAGTTCGTTGATTTGGAAAGTCATTTGCTTTTGGTTAGAGGTCATTTAATCGAGGATTTGTTGAAATCAGTCAACCTCCGTTGGTGCACTCGGTTCCTCCATGACTGCTTCTTCTTCTGACTATGGGACTACTCAGGATGTGGAGGGTCAGGAAGTGACTGTGTCTGTGCCCCTCCTGTTCTTCACTACAATATGCATCTGAGGGTTTCGGAGTTCCATATAATGGAACTCCAAAATCTCAGAGCGCTTCAAATAATATATGTCAAACATATCGAATGGTGTTGTGTGCACATCTTCCACATCAAGGTTATAAAATAGAGCTAAAGCAATAACAATATGAGACATGCCAAAATATGAACCCTTTTTATTTGCAACACTCATTATTGATCCAAAAATTATAAAAGGCGAGTTAATTTTAATTTTTTGATCCATGCACCACAAAAAGAAAAGTTCTTTGGCCGAGCATTTGGTACTTTCAGTTTTATTAAACACAATTAAACATATAAAATTTGTACAAAAGTAAATGGTCGACACTATGGATTAAAGAATTCGGTGCATTCCTAGAGTCAAAATTTTCTTCATCTATCAGAGTTTTCCAGTAATCATCTAAATAAAAATTATCATGATCATTTAAAATTTTAGTGTTTAGCAAATCAAAAAGACCACGCATGACAGTATAATCCAATTTATAAACATTGTTGAATAACCTAAACTAGAAAACATCCATTTTAGGTTATATCAAATTATAGTGAAAAACTCTATGGTCATTATAGGTTGAATAGGCACGTCACACCTAATGAACCTATTCCAACCTATGTTTGCAGCTAGTTGCATAATTTTCTGCCTCACTCCTATGGTTTCTAACAATTCAAAATCAAAATAACAAGGAGTGACTAGTTCTCTATCCCTAAGGTCTCGAAAATGCATACCTTCTTCCTCCGAATAAATTGGAAATAGGGAATGATAAGCTGCCGCTAAATCGAGCTTACCTTTACCAGAAACTTAAAGGTGTAGTTCATCAACCAATTTCCTAGTTATCATCTTCCATGGGGCCATTGTAAGAAGAAAATCGACAAAAATAAGAGAAAGAGAATGAAATTCTTATTTGAGAGAAAGGAAGAAAAATCTTACCCAAATCCTTATGTTTTGAATGAGTAATGCATAAAAAGAGTAAAGGATTGTAAGATTAATGAAAAGAGATGAAGAAACTACCAAGAATCTAAAGGAAAATGAAGAGTTTTTAGAGAGTGAGAGGAGAGAATTTCGTGGGTTAGAGAGAGAAGGAGTGAAATTTTGAAGAATGAGGGAAAAAATAAAAGGGGAGGGAAACTTAAATTTCTCTCTGGATGGAATTTCCACGATGGTGGGATTATGCTCCAGAAAGTTTCTGGAGGGATTTCCCGCAATTATATGAATCACCTCCATTCCTACGATCGTGGGTTTTCTCTCCAGAAACTTTCTAGAGAGATTTCCCATGATTGTGGGAATCACTCCAATTCCCATGATTATGGGATGGGGTGATTCTTCCACTTCTAAACCTTCTTCCAAGCTTGGTATGTATTCTCCATGATCCCACAACCTACAAACACATCAAATTAATATTATCAACAAGAATTTCAAAAAGAAAACAACTTGAAATTCAAATAAAAACCAAATTAACATCAATCAAACTCAAATCAAACATTAACATAAGTAAAGAAATCAAGCAAAAAAATAAACAAAAATAATCAAAAGAAATTAGAATTTCATAAATTGCCTCTCATGCAGCACTTCTTTTAACATCTATAGCTCAACTCTCCTTTTTGTTTAAGGTGGTTGAAATAACTGGTATGGTAGCAGTGCAGAAGTTGATCTCAAACTTTGTATATGAGCCACCCCAGTATGAACTCTACCTTCCTTGTTGTTTTCCTTCCTACGCCTTCTCATATGTGATCGTTTCTTCCTGAATACGTTCCCAGGGTCCTTAATATCTTCCCATTCTCCTTGGGGTTTTGGTTCCTTGATGTTCATTTGGGGTAAAGGAGAACAATAGTCTTTCTTGGACACCTTGAAAGTTAATTTCTCCTTTCTAACTTTTAGTATTAATTCTTCCCCATCCAAGTCAATAATTGAATGGGAAGCAACCAGAAATGGTCACTTAAGAACTATAGGAGTTTTTGCGTCTTCTCTAATATCCAGTATGTGGAAGTCTGTGGGGAAGATAAATTTATCAATCTGTATCTGCACGTTCTTGATGATCCCCTTCAGCTAGTGAACTGTTCTGTCGGTCGTTTTTACCAATATCTTAGTGGGTTCTAGCTCTCCTAAGCCCAACTTCTGACTAAATGTGTAGGGCACCATGTTGATACCAGCTCCCAAATCTGCAAATGCTCTAACGATCTTAACTCCATTTATACTGCACGGAATGAAGAAGTCACCTTGGTCTTCTTTCTTTTGAGCTATGTGTGGACTTCCTTTTAATATGTGCTCTTTGACCTCTTTCTTCACCAGTTCCTTTAATGTGAGCTTTGTTTGGAGTTGATTAGTTATATTCATCATCTTGCTTGACTCAACCTCCTTAGAACTCCTTACTACTCCACTTGATGATGACTTCTGCTGAGCAAAAATCTGACGTGGAAGTCCAAGTTGAAGTTCCCTGATCGGCTTGCTTGCTCGTTCACTTAGAAATACTTCCAAAACTATTTGTCCTTTTCTCTTGTCTCCTTCTTTCTCCTTTTGTTCACTTTCCTTTTCCTCCGTCCAAGTGATGGCCATGATTCTTTCCTTCAGGTTAACCTTGGTATTGCTTGGTAGGCTACCTATATTTCTAGAAGATAAAGCGTTAGCGAGTTGGCCTCCCTGAACCTCCAGATTATGGATGGATGATGCATGGTTCTTCACGATCTGGTTAATTTTTGCTTCCATCCTCTTCTGACTTTCCTCCTGGCTTGCAAACATCCTCTTCTGATTCTCCTCTTAAGCTGCTTGTTTGGACCCCAACACTTCCATCATCTTGTCCATTTTACTTTCTATTGCTCCAATTCGGTCTTGCTAAAATCCCAACAGTTCTTGTGGTCTCACTTGGCCACCTGCATTGTTATCACTCCAAGAAAAATTCAGATGGTTTTTCCATCCTGGATTATAAGTATTAGAGTATGGATTATTACCTCTTTGTAGCTAGCCCATGTAACTTACCTGTTTGGCACCACCGGTTCCTAATAGAAAACACTTCGCTGAGCCATGGTTGTTCTACTCGCACAGCTCGCATTACACTTGCATCACCTTCGCTATAAAGGAGGATGCTCCTTGCAAGTTGTTCAGCTGCTTCGTAAGAGCTGTAATTTGAGCCTGCAAAGCAGTAACTGAGTCAATAGATATCATACCTTTTTTATCTTTCTGCCCCTGTCTGCTCCTCTTGCTAGACCACATGCAGCTGTTACTCACCAACTACTCCAAAAGATCATGAGCTGCTTCCACAGTCTTCTTCATCAATGAACCTCCAGCTGCTGCGTCTATTATTCCTCTCGTGCTCGAATTCACTCCATTGTAGAACGTCTGTAGCAGGAACTCTCTTGAAAGGTTGTGATGGGGACAGCTTCTCTGCAATTCTTTAAATCTCTCCTAAGCTTTATAGAGAGATTCTCCATCGTTCTGTTAGAAATTCGAGATTTCCTTGATAATCCTCATAGTCTTTGTTTGCTAGAAATACTTCGTGAGAAATGCTTGGGCAAGCTGCTCCCAAGTAGTTATTTTCCCTAAATTCACTGAGTTGTACCATGCTTTAGCCCAATCTTTCAACATGAATGAAAACAACCTCAGCTTCACCTCATCGTTGGACATTTCATTGAATTGAAAAGTGTTGCAAATCTCCAAAACATTGGCAATGTTGGCGTTCAGATCCTCATTGGATAGCCTGTAGAACTGCATATTGTTCTGCAAATGTTGAGAAGTGCCGGCTTTATCTCGAAATTATTCACGTGAACCAGCTTGTCTCGCCACTCCATGAGAACTAAATCATGGCCTCATGAAATCTATTAATGTCCTTTCCAGTCCTTCATATTCTCCTTTTTTCAGCCATATCATGTTGTGAAAAATTTAGACGTTTTGCCCTTCTTAATTCTCTTTCGTGTCTCTTGATGTCAAGAAATTTGTCTTGACTAACTTATTTCGTCCTTCACGTTTGTTTAAGAAACGAAATTGTTTAATTGAAATTAATCTGAAAAATTAAATTGAAATTGAAAGACTAACAAAAAACAATAGACAATACCAAAGTGCAGAAAATTAGAATTCAAAGATCTAAAGGCTAGAGATTACTTTCTCCGTATTTTGTCTCCCTCATATTTTATTAATCAAATTGTGTCTCACCTAAGATTTTCAAATGTATTAACTACCCTCTCTCAAGGTGTAACTAATTGTCCCTAACCAAATTAAATGGAATCGATTGAACGATCTCTCAACCTACCCAATCACTCCACCAATTTAACTAGTTATTAAACTATCCTATGGGTGATCAATTGAATTAGCTGAGATCTCTCTTCTGACTAATCAATTAACATGATGATTGCAAGTCTATAGGGTGCCAACTCTTGTCGTACAATCCTATACAATTAACCTTACTCTCTTGATTTATTGCAAGATAGAAATAAAATCAGCAATAATCAAAGAAACTTTCATTCAATCCAATAAAATAAAAGTTTTCACAAAATAGTTCAAAAGCAATCCCTAAAACTAAATCAGCCACTCGTGGTCTCCATAACATTATCAACAAAAAAATAATCCATCTTACAAAGAATAGAAGAAAGAAAAACAAAGAAAGTTGAATAAAGGAAACTTCTTCTCTTCTTTGCCAAAATCTGGAATTTTTAATATTAATGTGCTATTTTCCCCAATCTTGATGATAATCCTTGACTTTAATCCTTCCCCAAGACTCAAAACTTGTGCTCTTCACTCAAGGAAGCTCTTTCCACATAAGGGTTTTCATCTCTCTTGATCATGGAGGGTTCCTTTCCTTTTAATAGTCCAGAAACACTGAGTTAAACGAAGCCCCGCGTAATATCTTATATTATAATTCCCATGATAGTGGGAATTGGCATGATTCCCACTATCATGGGATTTGGCAATAGAGAGTCTCCTAGTCTCTTCTCCTCTTTGATCTCTAGCTTAATCTCCAAGTTGCTCAATCTTCCTTGTTGCATAAAAATAATCAATTCTTACCCTAAATTAACATCAAACATAAAAGAACAACAATGGAAATCAAACTAAATGAAAACACACAAAATGAATCCTAAACTATAACAATAATCAACAATTATGCAAGAAACATATGCTAATTACTTTAAAAACATAGATTAATGCACAACTATCATCCATCGATATTAAACTGGACTGACAAATTTAGCCTCGTGTGTATGCACATGTAGATGCTCCATACACTCAAAGAAGCTTGGACGGAAAATCCCTTCTAATTTGTACAAAATTACTGGAATTTTCATTCCTAGTTTTTCCATTTCAGCCAACTTGATTTTAGATGATGTTAAGTTTTTGAAAAACAAACTTAATTCTATTATAACTTCCCAAACCTTATTCGGTAGCGACTCCTGAAATGCAATTGGAATTAGCCTTTGCATAAATATATGACAATCATGACTTTTTATTCCAAATAATTTGTACTTCCTCATGTCCACACACCTTGCCAAGTTTGAAACATAACCATTGGGAAACTTTAGACTTTTCACCAATTCAACAAAATTTCCTTTTTTTGGTCCAAAATGTAACATGCTTTCAGATCTTTACTGGTGCGAAGATCTTTATGTAACTCATTCCTTCTATAAAAAAGTTTCAAATCAACTTATGATTTTACATTGTCTTTTTTCCTCCCTTCAATGTTCATTATGGTATTAAACAAATTGTCAAATATTTTTTTTCAATATGCATTACATCTATATTATGATGTATCAAATTAGTTTTTCAATATGGCAAATCCCAAAAGATGCTTTGTTTTCTCTAAAAAAAGTTTTTACTAATGCTTGTATTAACTTCATCAGCTTTAAATTATGTAACTTTCAGTAACTCCAATTCATCAATCTCCTATAATATCTCTTCACCAGCTTTGTGAGGGGAAGGGGTATTTGTACCATCCTATTCTTAATGAACTTTTGTTTATTGCATATAAATGGATGATATAGAGGAAGAAATTTTCTATGGTTGTCAAACCAACATGTTTTACCCCCATTTGGAAGATAAAAAGTATCAGAATCATTACCACAATAAGGAAAAGCCAATTTTCCCACTATGCTCCATTCAAACAACATAGCAGATGCTGAAAACTCACTAATGGTTCATATCAAAGTTGCTCTTAACACAAAATTTTGTTTTAGAGACACATCATATGTCTAACACCATATTCCCAAATATGTTACAATCCAGATAACAATGGTTGTAAGAATGCATCAATTTTAAGCTTCGGATTTGTAGGCTCTGGCACAATCACTATTAAGAACATATATGCCTCATTCATACACATCCATGGAGGCAAATTATAAGGAGTAATTATGATTGGCCATGATGAATATTGTTGGCCAGACCCAAAAGATTGGAATCAATCTGTCGACAATCCCAACCTAACATTTTGACTTTCAGTTGCAAATTCATAACGAGTGTTATTGAAATGTTTCCATGCCAGTGCATCTAATGGATGACTCATTATTGCATCTTCCTTTTCGTGTTTGTTATGACATCTCATGTGAGAAATAGTAACATCAGAAGTATATAGTCTTTAAAGTCTCGAACTTAGCGGGAAATAATACATCCGCTTCTAAGATACTAATTTATGTTTCATAGAACACTTTCTAGGCTTGAACGTAGATTGACCATAAAATTTACACTCTTGTAATTCCACATCATCTCCCTACTACAACATACATCCCAATTTGCTATAATAAATGTTTTTAACAAGTAAACCAAGACCCCTAATAAGTTTCTTCATATTGTAAAAACTATCAACCATTGTATGATCATGAGGTAATGATTCATTATACCATCCAAAAATTTTATCAAAACTACGATTAAAAATATGCCCTTCAGACTTTATGTTCAATATTTGAGCAATTAAAGACAATTGAGTCATTGTCTCACAATTTGGCCATGATTCTTGGCCAGCTGAGTGTCGTAAGTTAAAAAATTATTTTGAACGTGAGTTTGGTTCTTCTTCAAGATTTTCTATATTTTCCTGAAAGGTATAACCGATTGCATCATAAACCATTTGTATGTAAGGATTTTCATTTTCATCCACATTATTTGTTCTAAATCCAATCCCCCCTTCAAACTCATCTACATTTACTAACGAGTTTACTTTATTACCCTTTAAGGTGCTACAAATCAATGGCTTCCTATATCGTGTCCACTCAAAATAATTTGGGACAAACACTTTTCTCAACAAATGCCCATTCACTTCATCAATTGGAAGGAAACAAACGTGTTTGCACTTTTTACATAGACATATGATCTTTGGGCCATCCATATATGCAGTTAAGAACATGAATAATGAATAAAAGCTTCAACTCCCTCAACAAACTCAAGATTAATGAAACCATCAGGTGTTAATCATCTATACATCCAAGATCTATCAATATTACTCATTTCTACAAAACTATTAATTTAAAAGAGTGATTTCATCGTTAGTATCCTTTATGCCCCCAAGTTTACAGAACATCTAAACTTTAGACAACATCCCCTAAGTATTAATCAATCGAATTAATCACCTATAATTGATTTCAATGCTATAGTACGTGGCATTGTTTATACTTATGAATCAAGAAAGAAAGTTCTTGCTATGACTCATTGGCTCATGGAATTTTTTATCGATAATCCTCACGAAAGCTACATCACAGGTTTCCAACATATATACCACTGTAGGGGTTTATTATGCAAAGAACTGTCTTGTCTATTAAACGTATGAATTTCTTATGTTAATACTAAGTTTGCATTAATCACATTGAAGTTGAAGTATTTATGTTTGAATTAATCACCGATAATTGATTTCAATACTATGGTATGTCTCGTGGAATTTTTCACTGATAAGCCTCATGAGAACTGCATCATGGGTTTCTAGCCTATATACCGTCCTAAAGGTTTATTATGCAAAGAACTGTCTTGTCTATCAAACGTGTGCATTTCTTATGTTAATATTAAGTTTGCATCAATCATATTGAAGTTAAAGTATTTATGTTTGAATTAATCACCAACAATTGATTTCAATACTATGGTATGTGGCATTGTTTACACCTGTGAATCAAGAAAGCGAGTTCTTATTGTGACTCCTAATCTCGTGAAATTTTTCACCGATGAAGCTCACGGGAGCTACATCACGTGTTTCCAGCCTATATACCATCTTAGGGGTTTTTTATGCAAATAACTGTCTTGTCTATAAAACGTATGAATTTCTTATGTTAATACTAAGTTTGCATTAATCACATCAAAGTTAAAGTATTAATCAATTGAATTAATCACCTATAATTGATTTCAAAATTATGGTACGTAGCATTACTTACACATGTGAATCAAGAAAACAAGTTATTGCTGTGACTTTTAGGCTTGTGGAACTTTTTATCGAAAAGCCTCATGGGAGCTGCATCACAGGTTTCTAGCCTATATACCATCCTAGGGGTTTATTACGCCTCAAATCATCTATAATGTTGGGGAATCCATGGATTCATGCATCATATACCTGACAATGCAGTGGAAGTGTTCTGACTACATGACATCCCCAAAACTTCCAAAAACTTAGACGCATGCATACTTATAATATATGAACATGAAATTTCAGTACATGTACCCTTTTAATTCTCCTCCTTTCTTGATTCTTCTCCTTGTTTGGATTGTTGCAAACACCAAACCCTTCCTTGATCACCCAAGAACACACAAAGATGAAGAAGAAACAATGTGTAAGGGTGGCTTGAACACCAAACTAGATGAGTTCAAGTAGATGCTCAAATGGAGAGAAAGATTAAGACTATGTTGTATGCAATTTGATTTATGCAACAATTACATAAATTGCATGAACAAGACTCAAGACACTTCTCTCTCACTCTGGAACACTTCTAGACCCCCTATCATCTCACTTGAGTGTGTAAGAACTGGTTAGCCCTTTTTTGTACATAACTGAAGAACTCACTTATATATATCTATTGATCGTGGCCTACTTAAAAATAGCCATACACACTTCGTTTTTCATCCGATCTTTTATGGGTGTGATCCTTAGGTTCTTGGTTTTTTTATGCACTTGAATTAACTCTTAATTCAAGCAAATCAGGGATGGTTTCATGATGCTAATTTACTGGAATATAAGTGGATTAACACACGACCTCTTCAATAGTTAATTATCTAAATTACGAACCTTTCCATAGAGAATTACCATGCAATTTGTCGTATCACCATACTATACCCCACTTGGTTCAGATTATAGGCTGTGTGTCAACTCCCACTAGACTGAATACATCACATCTAATCCAAGTAATGTTAGTTCTTGTCCTGGGATCTCAGTACTTTATGTGTCATTAAAGACTCTCTTCATGAAACATAACTGCTCTAGCTAGAGATTCCTGAGTAATGATCCCGACAAGAGGTCACGGGTATCATCTTCTTCTATCAGGAGTGGCGAATCCTTTATCGGCTACCCAATTACCTTCGAGTACCAATAGCTGTACCCAATCATCACCCTATGAGCAACCTCATCTTGAGGCAACAAGAGTGATGTCAAAGCATAGGATCAATATCCAAGATATCCTTGAGTACCCCAAGTCTAAGGATATTTGCACTATTGCTATGATGAGATTAATCATTGACATTTGATAGATCATCTATATGATAATCTCATAACGGTTCATCCGATGTACTTACTACTCTTAGTAAGCATCCACATGTTAACTCTATGCATCTCATGCTTACAGTTTGTGAGATCCACTGCCTGATCAAATCAACAAGTGTAACACGTGCTAGTCTATCTGGATTAATAATGTCCTATCTTATTAATCCTATAACTAGAGATAATTTAGATACTAACATAATTGCACATGATAGGAATCTCATTATCATGATCGCATCATGATTTCCTTCATGCTATGTATTGTATCATGGACATCATTAATTCAATTTAAGATTGACATCAATTCATAAATAAACGAACATCAAATTAATGAAAATTGCCTTTCACTTTATTAATTAAAATAAGATTTGTACAAAAGTGTTAAAGGTGATTGCCTTTAGAGCACTACTCTAACATATAAGATTTCAAACTCATTCCACATACAGGAAATGCTTATGTAATCATACATCTACTCATCAATGATTCAAACATAACCCAAACATAAATAGTTAGACTATTAAAGAATAACATAAAAACTAATCAATGATTATAAGAATATTCTAAACAACAACACAAAATCAAGACCTCCTTTGCATTCACACAAAACTCAAACGCATCTAATTAATGTATTATTAAAGCAACACATACAATAGATAGTAGTTGGATGACTTAACTAGATGGATGGAAAACTACAGACTACAAAAAAGAAGGATGAGCGACACCCTTCAACGCAAAATAGGGCCTACGAAAAAAATTATTTCGTATTAGTTAACTAGTGGGAATGCACCACTATTTGAAAAGGACTATAGCTAGCATAAAAATTTGCTTCATCTTCAAAAGTATGCGAGATAAAACAAAGACATCGAGAACATCAATTTAAGAATTTCTTTTTTAATATCTCTTTTCTTTTTATAGACAACTTACATCTTCTTTAATTAACTTTTTCTGGAAGCTCTTTTCTATAGAGCTTATTTAGGAACAACCTCTCTAATAGTTAGGGGTAAAGCTGCGTACTGTTAAACTTCCTTAAATCTCGAGTATCAACAAAACTCATAATGAGTGTTGTGTTATAGTTGTTCTTTTTTAGAGAGGTTATCTTTGTCCATACTTTCGTAGAAATATTTGTTTAAAAGATCAAGGAATAAAATTATTGATTGAAAAATTCTTACATTAGTTTTACTTAAAATATATAAATTATTGAGTGCTTGATTTTCACATTAACTCAATAAAAATTAACAACAATCAATATATCAATAGATAATAAAGAGTTAATAAATTAGTGTTTACAAAAAATCATATATGAATTATTCTTCCTTTGAAATAAAAGTTTATAAAAAATTTAAAGAAATGAATTTTAAACACAACGCAGTATCATATAATCCACCGAAGCACCATTTTGCATTTCCTATGGGTTGTTCCAAATACTAGCTTTTTCTTTTTCTAATGTTATGAAGTCCTCTTCTTGGTTTTGCCCCTCATTTTCACATTTTTCACACTCATCTCCCTCTTATCAATTCAAGTGTGCTATTTTTTGTTTTCTTTCACTTTTGCTCCCCATCTCCTCATTAATTGCAATCTAACCCACTTAATTTAGGAACTTTGCAGTTAGAGCAGGATATAAGGTATGAATCAAAAGGATATAAGGTATGATTAATGATGAGGCACAACTAGATACCTAAGTTGCTTAAATAAGGTATGAATCAAAAGGTCAAATTTGGATGACGCTACTTAGTCTAATTCAATTACTTCTCGACTCTCCTTCATTAATTGTTAAATAAGTAATCAAAGATATTCGTCAATTAATAACATGTATAATTGAAGGATAAGAGATTCCTTAAAATAATTGTAGCGTAACACTTATTCAAACCAATTATGAAAATAAATCTGATTGGTAGGCAAACTATACAAAGTGTTCCTTTATAGGAAGAATTATCCAATAAATGCCAAACGTTATTATTGCCAATCATATCCTAATCCATATATACATTAATGTCTTATACAACTTGGTACTTGTCAATCATTTTACAATCCATACAAAATAGGTAATTACTAAAAATAAGATAAATAATGAATGAATATTCTACCACAGGAAATTCTCTCTATAACTTCACCAATACTCTATTTATTAGGTCGTCAAACTAAAAAACTTAAATCTTCCATCCCCTTTCTTTCCTTGGTTTCGTTTCTTACAAAGCAAACACAATGTTAAGGTTTTACTCAAACAATATCAACTCCACATTATTATTGACTAGATTATCAGTGTATAAGAATTTTAACTTACATAAACATATTGTTTCTTGCTAGGAAAAAAATGCTACCATACTTGAAACTAATAATTGCTAATTGTACCATATACATACAATTTTAAATTAAATAATGAACCAAATTAACGTAATCAACCTGCATATTAACAAGATGATGACCACGACGAGGTGTGGTGCACGAGAGATGATTATGCAATACCTGAAGCAGATGCGATGATGATGGTGAGGACAAGCGATAACGAGGTGTGGTGGCACAACGCGCGGTGGTATTCAGTTGCGACAGCGATTACTACACTAGCTACCAGAGGACGGTGGCATAATGATGACGCAAGGTGGCACAACGATGACACACAGTGGGATGACTAGAGCTGCAGTCAAACGGTGATGACAAATAAGAGAAAATAAGTAGGGCTGTGCGTGATGGAAGAGGGGAAATGGGGGGGAAGGAAATAGCAGTAGATTTAGGTTTAACGAAAACCACATCATTTTATGTTAAACCAAATGACGCCGTTTTTGTTTTTCAAAAAGCGCTTAACTAAAAGAAAATGACGAAGTTTATGACTAGACTTTACTGACGAAATTTATCGATGAAAACTCTGTCAGTAAACTCTAGCATTATTTACTCCACCAAGCATTCCTGCTTTCTTTACTGACGGACATTTCTTACCGTTACTACATTCCATCGAAAAATTTGTCGGGATAATCTTCCTCCATATTTACCAATAGATATTTTTTGTCACAAGTCAAAATTTGTTTTGACAATTTTACTTACGGATAATGATTTTCTATTGGTAATTTCCAATGGTTCAATTTTCGTCAATAATTATCCATTGCTAATAACTAATTTTCTTGTAATGGTCATCAATAGTATACTTTTGGAGACGATTTCCTGAATCATTGTAAAAAGGTTAACCTTTGGTGACTATTTTCAAAATCGTTGCTAAAAGTTTACTTTTAGCGACGATTTTTAAAACGTGGAAAAAAAACATAGTCAAATGTCTACCTTGTTATAGTGACTAGCTTCCTAAGTGATAAAATTAGACTACACTTAAGCCTTTACAAGAACATACATAGAATCAACACTAATTAGAGAATCAAATATATGAATCTTAAGCTAGATCAGGGATAAGAATGTTTATGTTTCATGTTTCAATTGTTTTGTAAGAAGCATAGTTCCATCCTTTTTATACACTCACTTCCTTTCAAGGAATATATTTTTATTCTCCAAAAATGAAGAAATACTTTATTAAAATTCTAAGTTTCATTTGTTTAACTTTTGAACAATACTACATTTGAAAAATATGAATACATCATAGGATACTAATTTCTTACTTTTTCTTTTTGATAACACTCAAAATTTATAAATTAAATAAGTTCTTAAATGCATATAATAATTTACACAATTGTCTTTTATGAATAAATCTTTGGAGGATTGGTTATTGGTTAATCCACAAATAAATCTCATTCAAATTTATTAAGAATGAATCTAATTTAATTAACTCTTTACAAAATTAAACTCAAAGATTCAAATATTTATCTCCTGTCGATCTTCTATATATTAGAAAAATTGAGCCCTCAAATTTAATTTAGTTAATTAATTTAATACAAGATAAAATATTTTTAAAATAGATTCTAAAGACTAAAAATATAATTTCGATATAATTGATTACATATTTAGCGTTTAAAATAAATTAAAATAAAGATAGAAGCAAAATAAAACAAAAATTTGCGTGCCATTTTAAAAAAATAATAACTGAGAAAATAAATTTTAAAAAACTATAATTAACATCAACGGTCATTATTATTATTATTATTATTATTATTATTATTATTATTATTATTATTATTATTATTATTATTATATTTGCAAAATAAAATAATGTTTAATAACAATAACTACTAATAACTACGGATCAAAAAGTGGAAGCTAAAATTTTAAACTGAGAATAACAGAAAATAGGAGAAGCATGAAAAATTTTCCTACAATGCAAGCTAAATAAAAGGAAATAATTTAATGAAGAAGAATCCTAAAATAGGAAGCATACCATAAAAATTTATTTTAAAGAACATTTGGTTGGATTAAGAGGCATCACCACTAACAAAGCCATCATCATTCCTAGGATGTGCCCAGTAGCTTGAAATGCAACAATGAAATTGGAAAAAGATGGATGGCATGGTCGTTTTTTTGAGGCCCCATCATTGCCAATAGGTCAGGTCTAAGTCGAACAGATTGTATAAAACTTATTTAAGCATGACCAAATTGCTGTTGAAATGAAACGGAAAGATGAACTCTTGCAGAGATTTGACTTACGACAAATATATTTTAATAATAAGCTAACTTATATAGATTGACTTGAAACAAATTCACTTAAAGAAGTACAAATTACAAGGCAACATATATATGAATATGTAACAAAAGCAAATAGTATGATCAAATTAAGACTTGATCAAAAGCTTAATTGTTGCGTATTTCACTCTAATGTACAATAGTATCTATGGGCTTTATAGACCAAGAGAAAATGGGAAAGTGGTAGAACTCAACCAACTATTTCCAACAATGAAACTGCCTGGAGTGAAACTTTCAACCTCGCCCATGTTAGTCAACCTCCATATTTAATGCAGCCTCCATATTTGAAAAAAAAACAAATCTCTAAGTTATTATTTGTTTGGTGAGTTTGTCAAATTGTTTGAATTTAATTTTTGTCTTCTTTTTTCCTTTGCTATATAGAGAGGGAGAGGGAGTGAGCAGATTGTGAGTGATTGCATCATGTAATTTACTAAAGCAAGAGTGAGAGAGTTGAAGATAGAAAACTCTAGTGTGTGTGAGAGTTTTAAACAAGTTTGTTTAAGTCCTCAATCAAATGGTCATTTGTGGTTTGATCGAGCTCAAACTTTGAAAGCTTACTCTACACTGGTGGCTGTTCATATCCAACGATCAAAATCTTGATTGGAGTTTTTATTTTCTGGAGATTCGTGGTCAAAGTTGGATTTGACTTTCGAGGTCTTGAAATTCTAGAATTGAGTAGTTTTGATCAATCTCACGATCGGATGGTGAAACGTGGTTCAATTGGGCTGAAACTTTGATAGTTGGTAGAGGACAAGTTGATCTTGATATCCAACGATGGGTTACTATTTGGAGATCTTTTAGGTTATTTGCTTGGGCAGTTTTGGAGAGTGTGATTCCAGGTGAGTTTGTAAACTCTCTTGTTGATTTCTCTTATTATTGTTATTGATATTGTTGTCGAGAATTCTTGTATTCTTGATGTTATTGTTGCTGCCTCTAGTGGGATACTAGGAACTTGTTGTTGTACCCATTATTTGTTGCTAGTGGAGATTTTGCATGAACTTCGATCCCGTGGTTTTTACTCCTCGCATTGAGGAGGTTTTTCATATAAATAACGGTGTTGATTTTATTGTGTGTTGCTTAGATTATTTTATTGTCTGATTATTTCCTAAAGGTTTACACAAGTAGGGAGAATTAATTTAAATTTGGATTCATGCATAACATATTGTTATTGTATTGACTAATTGGTGGGTCACTTCTGTAGCATCAAATGGCATTTCTCCCATCAAATTGGTATCAGAGCTCTCAGTTTTGGGTGCATTTATTATCTTGTGGTAAACATGAAGGGTAATATAGGCAGGATGGTCAGTTTGAATGGCTCCAATTATCATGTTTGGAGAGGTAAAAGGGAGGATCTACTCTTTGTCAAAGGTTTCCATGATCCTATCTTTGCCATTTAAAAGTCAGAAGGTAAAAGTGATGATGAATGGATTTTGCTCCATCGACAGGTGTGTGGTATTATTAGACAATGGGTAGATGACAATGTTTATAACCTCACTGTTAATGAAACTCATGCATGCACATTATGGATAAAGCTAGAAAAATTATATGCTAGCAAGACAGGGAACAATGAAATGTACTTGATAAAGCAACTGTTGTATTTGAGGTACCATGATGGTACTCCAATGTGTGATTACATGAATACATATCAAAGGGTCATTAACCACTTGGCAGGTACAGACATCAAGTTTAAGGAAGAGGTGCAGGCTTTGATGTTTCTTGATTTTTTGTCAGATTCGTGAGAGACTTTTAGGAGCTCACTTACAAACTCAACCACAAGTTCTAAAACTTCCTTGACTATGGATTCAGTCAAGAGTGCAGTCCTGAATGAAGAGATGAGAAGAAAGGCGCAAGGTTCCTCTTCATATTCAGAAGTCCATTTTATAGAAAATGGGGGGAGAGGTCAGAGTAAAGTTCTGAAGACCAGAGATAAAAGCATAAGCAAGTCACGAGGTAAATATTCTAATATTGAATGTGATCATTATGGTTAGCAAGGACATGTCAAGAAATTATGCAGGAAACTAAAAAGGGAGAACAAAAAGAACAAGGGCAAAGAGAAGTAGAATGATGATGATTGTGACAATAATACATAGCGAGTCACAACCACTATTGAGGATCTTTTTTTGTATAATGAGGCCAACATGGTTCATGTTGTTAGCTAGGATACCAGTTGGGTAATTGACACAAATGTTACCATACATGCTACTTTACACAAGCATTTCTTCCCTTTTTACAGATCCAGTGATTATGGTCCTATAAGAATGGGTAATGACAGTATGACTAAAGTTGTTGGCAGTGGTGATGTGTGATTGCAAAATAGTAATGGCTCCAGGTTAGTTTTTAGAAATGTGCGAAATGTTCCTGAAATACGGTGAATATTATCTCTGTTGGTGAACTTGTCAAAAATGGTTTTGGAAGTTCCTTCAAGAATGGTCAGTGGAAAATCACCACGGGTAACTTGATTGTAGCAAGAGGCCAGAAGTAGTCAAAATTGTACCTTATGTCAGCAAAGGTTTTCAGTGGTGATGTCAATGCAATTCAGAGCGAGCAGACGGTCACCTTGTGGCATAAGAGGCTTGCTCACATGAGTGAGAAAGGTATGTCTTTGTTGGCTAAACAAAATCTCTTGTTAGGTGTGGAAAAGGCGGAGCTCGAGAAGTGCAATGATTGCTTAGTAGGCAAGCAAACTAGAGTTACCTTTGAGAGTCGTTATCCTTCAATGAAGTCACAGGTTTTAGAGTTGGTGCATTCTGATCTGTATGGTCCTATGAAAATGTAGACACTTGGTGGTGCTAGTTACTTTGTGACTTTCATTAACGAACATTCAAGTAAGATTTGAGCTTATGCTTTAAAGTCTAAAAATCAAGTTCTAGATGTGTTCAAGCAGTTTCAGGCTTCAGTTGAAAGAGAGGCAAGGAAGAAGTTGAAATGTGTCCGAACAGATAATGGCGGTGAATACATTGGCTCATTTGGTGAATGCTGCAAATCTAAGGGAAGCCTCCTCCGAAGACTCCTCAGTTGAATGGCTTTGCTAAAAGGATGAATAGAACACTGGTGGAGAGAATTAGATGTTTACTATCACACTCCAAGTTGCCGCGATCATATTGGGGTGAGGCTTAACATACAGTTATTCATGTTGCTAACCTCACACCTAGTGTTCCTTTGCAATTTGATGTACCAAACAGGGTTTGGTTAGGCAAAAGTGTTTCTTATGATCATCTCAGGGTGTTTAGTTACAAGGCTTTTGTGCACATTCCCAAGGACAAGAGGTCTAAGCTTGACTCGAAGACATGACAATGTGTGTTTGTCGGTTATGGTCAAGATGAGTTTGGCTCCAGGTTTTGGGATCCAATTGATAGGAAACTTATTAGAAGTCGTGATGCTTTGTTCATTGAATATCTTGAAGATGTTGATAGATCAAAGAAGACAATTTTAGGATCTAGTGATGATGTGGCTGACTTGGATCCAATTCCTTTGATTGCAGCCTCGCAAGAGGCAGAGGTTGGTCTTCAACATAATATGTTTGATGAAGATGGTGTATATGAGCGCATACAGGTTGAAGCAGACAGTGTTGATCCTGTTCAACTAGTAGAACCAGAAGCTCCAGTAGAAGTTTCATTTAGAAGATCTACCAGAGTTTGACATCCTTCCACTCGGTACCTTATCTATGGGTATGTGTTGCTCACTGATATGGGAGAACCTGGACTTATGAAAAGGTTCTAGAAGATGAGCATAAAAAGGAGTGGTTTGAGGCTATGCAAGACGAGATGAGTTCCTTTTAGCAAAATCACACTTACGATTTGGTAAAGTTACCTAAGGGAAAGAGTGCTTTGAAGAATAAGTGGGTGTTTACGGTGAAGAAAGAAGAGCATACTTCATGTCCACGGTACAAAGCCAGACTAGTTGTGAAAGGGTTCAGTCAAAGAAAATGTATTGACTTTAATGAAATCATTTCTAGTTGTAATCCATCATAATTATTCTTGGGTTAGCAACAAATCTTGATTTGGAGGTCGAGCCGATGGATGTGAAAACTACATTTCTTTATGGAGACTTGGAAGAAGAAATTTACATGTAGTAGTTACAAGGTTTTAGGGTGCAAGGTAAAGAAAACTATGTTTACAAATTGAAGAAAAGTCTTTACGATCTAAAACACGCACTAGGGAAATGGTATAGGAAGTTTGAGTCTGTTATGAAGCAACAAAGCTACAAGAAGACTACTTCGGATCATTGTGTGTTTTTCCATGGATTCTCTAATGATGACTTTATTATTCTATTGCTTTATGTTGATTGTTGGCAAGAATATCTCCAGGATTGATGTGTTGAAGAAGCAATTGAGTAAGTCTTTTGCTATGAAAGACTTAGGACCAGTAAAACAAATCCTGGGTATGCGGATTTCTTGAGACAAACCAGCTAGAAGGTTATACTTATCCCAGGAGAAGTACAACGAGAAGGTGCTTTAAAGATTCAACATGGACAAGGCTAAAGTAATAAGTAATCCACTTGGTAATCAGTTAAAGTTGAGTACCGGGCCGAGTCTGTCTACTGATGATGAAAAGAAAGATATGGAGAAAGTTCCTTATGCTTCAGTAGTGAGTAGTCTAATGCCTGCTATGGTGTGTACAAGGCCGACATAGCTCATGCAATAAGTACAATTAGTAGATTCCTATCTAATCCGGATAGAGAACATTAGAAAGTTGTGAAGTGGATTATGAGATATCTCTGGGGCAATTCCAAATTGTGTTTGAGTTTTGGAAGTGGGAAACATGAATTGATCGGTTATTTAGATTTAGGTATGGTAGGAGATATTGATTCTCAGAAATCTACTTTAGGGTACCTGATTAATTTTGTAAGGGGAGCTGTGGCATGGCAATCGAAGCTACAAAAGTGCGTTGCACTATTTACCACTGAAGTTAAGTTTATTCCAGCAACAGAAACAGATAAGGAGTTATTGTGGATGAAGAAGTTTGTTCAAAAACTTGGCTTCAAGTAGGAGCGATTTGTGTTGTATTGTGACAACCAAAGTGCAATCTATCTTCGTAAGAATTCTACATTTCACTCTAGATCAAAACATATCGATGTAAGGCATCATTGGATCTGAGAAGCATTGGAGTCCAAGGAGTTTGAACTTGAGAAGATTCACACTGACGATAATGGTTTCGATATGTTGACAAAGACGCTACCAACAGGAAAGCTTAAGACAGGTAGGTTGATTGCAGGAATGGCAATCCATTCCAACTAGCCAACCAAATGTGTCAGGAGGGGGAGATCTGTTAGTCAACCCTCCACATTTAATGCAGCTTCTGTATTTGAAAAAAACAAATCTTTGAGTCATTATTTGTTTGGTGAGTTTGTCAAATTGTTTGAATTTAATTTTTGTCTTCTTCTTTCCTTTGCTGTATAAAGAGAGAGAGGGAGTGAGCAGATTGTGAGTGAATGCATCGTGTAATTTACTAAAGCAAAAGTGAGAAAGTTAAAGGGAGAAAACTCTAGTGAGTGAGAGAGAGTTTTAAATAGGTTTGTTTAAGTCCTCGATTAGATGGTTGTTTATGGTATGATCGAGCTCAAACTTTGAATGTTACTCTACACTAGTGATTTTTCATATCCAACAATCAGAATCTTGATCAAAGTTCTGATTTTTTGGCGATTTTTGGTCAAAGTTGGGTTTGACTCTTGAGATCCTGAAATTCTAGCATTGAGCAGATTTGATCAAGCTCACTTCGGATGGTGAAATGTGTTTCAATTGGGTTGAAACTTTCATAGCTAATAGAAGACACATTGATCTTGATATCCAATGGTAAGTTTACTGTTTGGAGATCCTTTGGGTTATCCGCTCGGGCTATTTTGGAAAGTGTAATTCCAGGTGATTTCGTAAACTCTCTTATTTATTTCTCTTGTTTTGTTATTGATGTTGTTGCCGAGTATTGTCGTATTCTTGATGTTATTGTTGTTGCCTCTAGTGAGATACTAGAGAGAACTTATTGTTGTACCCGTTATTTATTGATAGCGGAGATTTTGCCTAAACTTCGGTCCCGTAGTTTTTACTCCTCACATTGAGGAGGTTTTTCTCGTAAATCACAGTGTTGATTTTATTGTATGTTACATTAGATTATTTTATTGCCTGATTATTCCCTAAAGGTTTACACAAGTAAGGAGAATTAATTTAAAAATGGGATCGAGCATAACACATTGTTATTGTGTTAACTAATTGATGGATCACTTCCGCTGCATCAATTGGCGTTTCTCCCCTCAGGCTGCACTAGTAATCACCTTGAAACCTTTCCACTTGACACTTCCATTAGTATCAGCTGTAGCACCAGTGTTTTTGATACTCCGCATAGTATAATGTGTTTAAAGCAAAGTTGCCACTCCACTCAAGCCACCCAGAAGACTGCACCACATCACTTATCGCTGTTTGCATGACGACGGTCCTTGAATACTCCTTCCATGGTTTACCCAAATAGGTTTGGAAGCTGTTTTTAACAGCTTCTAAATCAGAAGTGGCACCAATCCTACACTTCTGAATTACAATGCCTGTGTTTTGGTTAGGATCAGTCCTTCCTTGGGCTGTTATTATATTCTTTTGGCCCCGGTTAGGTCTACGAGCATGGATGTCACAGTCCTGGAAGACAACTGCTGAGTTTCCAAATATGAAATCAACAGTGCCTACTATTATGCAATTCAGGAAATTTTGGCGATTGGAGTGGAAATAAAGGGTCTATTGGTAAGCCAAAATGCCGTATCTTTAGAATGCAGAAAGGTCGGCTACAACTCGGAGAGCCACTGCCTGATACTTTGGGGGACCAGCTGAGTTTTGGCATGTTATGTCTCTGGCTAAGAATCCTTTGCCAACCACAGCTGTAACCAATTTGGATTGGGAATATGCAGATTAGTGGCCACCTAGCCATGTTAAAATAAGATGACAAATGTATGGTATATTAGATAAGCAAACTGAAAACTCCCTGAGCTGTACGGAGACTGACAAATCTTCTCTGAGCTAGCATTTTTGGAAAGATTCGAACAGCTAGAAAAACGAAACGGCATCATTATGTTTCAAATAATTAATTTATGTATGTATACACATTCAGGAAAATATTATGCAAAGAAAATTAAAATACTATATTTTTGCGTTCAGCTAATCTTGTATTATATTGATTGGTCATAGATCAGAACATGAAGTACATCTATTGTTATATCAAGCAGCTATATGGCAAGTAGCTGTGCTTATCCCGAAAGAGTGTCTAAATTTCTCCCTAATCTAAACGAATATCCATATGCTTTAGGTTCTGTTAACTCTCTTAGCTGATTAAGTTGCTACGTATGTAATTAATAAGTATCGATCGTTATATGAATTTCAGAACAGAAACAAGGATATGTTAAGGATCGATGACAGCATTATAGAGGCACGTATGCATTTTCTAGTAATAATAAATTGCTAAAATTGGTAAAAGGAAAAGAGGCAAAGGAAACAAGTAATTTTACCAACAGTAGCAGAATGGAAAGTGGTGTTCCCATCAACCACACTCCTACTTGCAGTGATCATGATGGTACTTGTTCTTCTATCTCCCAAAATTATTAAGTTAGTCTTATCCTTTGGCACTTGCACATTTTCCCTGTAAACTCCTGCTTTGATTCTAATTATGTACTTTTCGCTGCTCTTCTTTGGTGCAGCAGCAATAGCAGCCGATACTGTCGTCTAGTTTCCGCTGCCATCTGCCGCCGCCACAACATCTGGACTCAAAGTGGAAGACTGTAACACTCGCTTGTCAGCTCCTGACAACCGAAGAAGATGGCAGAGTGGAAGACTGTAACACTCGCTTGTCAGCTCCTGACAACCACTCTGGCCACCCACTCTGCCATCTTCTTCGCCTTTAAGCCTCCTACGTGCTGTCTTATTAACCTCAATATTCGCCATATCAGCATCCATCGTGAGGTTTATGGATAATAGGATAACATCCTTTAATGTAGCCAAGTTGCTGATGGCTTCAGGGTCCACGGATGTTATAGCTGAGTAACATAAATCAGGATATGTGGAGCTCATACATGAGGATTCGATCATTGCATGAGATGGTAAACTATCGTCGGTAGTCTTATTTTTTGCATTCTTGTGATTGACAATGCCAATTATTGTACCAACTAGTAGCAAAGAAGCAAAAATAGCTACAAGAAGCATTTTATGATGCTTGGAATTGGGAGTTTGCTTGTCGCCATAATCTGATATTCTGGACATGCTTTTCATTTCTCGATCGTGTCTGTGTGGAACTTTGAAAGAAAGAATGAAAATTGAAGAAAAAGAAGGAAATATTGGTGTAGCTAGATCGTATAAGAATAATGGGAGGATGTGTAGTCCGAGGCAAGTAGAGTGGAGCTATAACGGAGAGATTGAAAACTTTTTCTTTTTTTATTTAATTTTTGCATATATTTTTAATGTAAATATGTAATATTGGTCTCCACCAAAATTGTAAATAGTTAACTCAAACAAATGTTAAATAAATTATATTATGTCACAATAAATAAAATTTTACCTCTTCATCTTAATTTAAAAAATGAATATTCACTAGATTGTGACATGTGCGCGTATCTAACAAATTGATGGATCATATATGTGTGTATATAACCATATAATGTCACTTATTTAAACTAGAACTCGCGTATATCAATAACGAAGACCTTTTAAGTGTTAGTGTGTGCATCATGCTTTAGCCAATTATTAATAAGAAAAACTGTCAATTCTAACTCTAATTTAATGTGGTACACAATTTAAATTCAGACTTATTTAATTTCAATATTATGTTTTGATCGCTAATATAAATGAAAGACTTTTTTCACTTGGCAATAAGGTTACGTCAAATTTATAGTTTAGGGCTTGTCTATAGAGAGAGAAGTTCTTGCTGTTAGTTTATGCCCTACAGCCAATCGCTTTGGTTGTAGTTTAGTGACAAAGTATATAAAGATATTATTTATCTTGTACATATTTAGATGTATATGATAAAGTCCATGGAATAATTGTACATTATAAATGAAATTATAATGAGATTATAATTATGAGATTCATGTTGCATTTATGTCTTATTCCGAAATGTTCCTAGTCATTGTTCTATTAAGATTGGACATTAATAGAACGTAAAAATGCTAGCATACGTTGTGTTTTTCCTTATGAAGGAAGTAGTCGATCTTATACGCTAAAGTATAGAAATACTTAAACAAACGTGTGGGTGCTTGCTAAAGAACAAGTTCACTGAATAAATCCGATATGAGAAATCCATTTGGAACATTACTTGTATGTCTATGGAATTCTCATTGTGATGATTGTATAAGTGATTATTTGACTTGAGGTCACTAAAGTTATCTTGTATAGGGATTTCTACATTTTGATACTATTTATGACATAATTAATCATAGGTTATTCAATCGGTAGTCATTGGATGTAGCATAAATTATATAGAGATAGTTGTGTGATCAAGATAGGATTCATCACCCTAAAGTAATTAGAGAGAATGTTCTGTTGTTCTCGATTAATATTAATTCAGGAAATCCTTGGCCAAGGTGAAATGACATTTTGTAAATAGTTTACAAACGTCATTAATTGAATCAATAGCTAATGGCAGATAACTAATATGATTGGACTCAGAGTAGACATTAATTCATTGCTCTATGTCTAATCGGAATATTATATGATGGAAAGGATTGAATTATACGAAAAAATCATGCATGGAAATGTTACTCAAAACTACTTTGACATTCTTAAATATTTGGGTAGTCATGATGCGTTACTAGACGCCAATTTTGATCTATGATTATAAATTGTTTAATTAGAGAATTAAAGATAAATTAAAAGGAGTTTTTAATTTATCCAATTCTAATTATAAATTAGAATTAGGATTTATTCATAATCATTGCCAACATATTTGGTAACCTAACGGGTCTCACATATGGAATGGGTTGAAGAGAGCAAAGTTTATTTAATCAAGTTGGACTTAATTGTAAAGTTTGAGAAACTTTATGATTAAATATGAGATATTTAATAAATAAAGATCA